>JAGDQP010010030.1:44780-57083 GCA_022664845.1 Lepisma saccharinum
TTTTTCTTTATCCATTAAACTATATGAGTGAATAAGAATGTTTAAATAAAACCAGAATCTTTGTTTTTTTAGGTTGAAAATGTTGGCGTATTGTGTACTACGTGATGCGTAGTTGCGTACTTTTTCTTTTTCTTCCTCTACTTCGAGGAGTATGAACTTAGCATTAATGTAGGGTGGATTAAGGGAAGATTCCCATCGGAGATTCCCATGCCTACAGTAGTGTAATTCACACCACACTTGCATGGTGTGAAAGACATGGTCAATATGCTCTCTAAGGGGCAGTGAATGTCGCGTGGAGACAAAGCAAGTCCTGTAAAGAAAATTTTCTTTCAGCGTAAAATTAATTTCCTCTAGTGTCTAGCCAGTTAACAGTTTAAGATAGGCCTAAATTCTATGACAGAGTAGAATTGGGTAGTATTGACTGTCAAATATTTTCTCAGACTGTATCACAAAGAATCCATGCGTGTCGCGGGAAACAGTTGAAGTGGCGTCTTACCTCGAAAGGTTTGGATACATGCTCTCTACCTAAATGCATTGGATGAAATAAGACTTTCATTATTTTCTGGTTAAGCACATTTCTTTGAAGTTCTCTTCTTGAATAGAATGTAGTCACACAAGGACATTTGTAATTGGTAGTCAATAGGATTTGAATGTCAATTATGGCCCTTAGTCAATTATGGCTCAGGCTGGAATGGGGTGGGGTGACCCTTAATGATAATATATTAGGTATTCTCCTCCAAATGAGTGGGTATCATACACTGATATGTTGGGTAAGATACACATTTTGATATGTCAGTTTAAAGACCTGTATATCAGTTGTAAACACATGTAGATTCATGTACTTCCGTCAATAGGATAATGAGTGTTCAATATATACATATGTGAAAATTTTTGCTGGTTTTTTTTAATTAGTCCAGAATGACTCCTAGACTAAAACGTGTGGCATATTCTCTCAATTCACTCTCCGTTTTAAGGTTGTATATATATAATATACTTAGTACTTAGTACATAATTATGTCTTATAAATGTTTATTATAATAAAATGTAATAATTATAATAAGTAGACGAACAAGACTGAGATCACAATCGGAAAATATTGAGCTAGAATCCAGGTTGGCCAACCTGATTGAGGCTTTCTCAGTTTAGTTAATTTGCCTTTGCAGTGGAATGCAGAGATATTACCTTCAATTACGGCCAGGACCGCTACTTCACATTCGTTCTCCAACGAACATAGAAAAGAAATTAAATATTAAACGCGAGCTGAGGCCTTAAGAATGTGGATCATTGAAGCCATTTGGGAAGAATTTCGTTTACAAATCTTGTGTATTTGAGAAACGAAAGCCATTTTCGAACCTATTTTTTAAAAGTTATTTTGCCAGGTCTACGCTTACAGAATTACAATATTTAAATAAAGAATATACATGATTCTTCTACAACAATTATGTAATTATATATCCCCATATAAATCAACAGATCGAAATTTCAATATGGCAGCGATAGTACACAGTCTAAAAAAACTGTAAAACTATGAGAATTTCAAGTGAGAAAGTATAATAATAAGCAGATATTTCATAGGAAGATTGCATTTATAAATTAGCAAATCTATTCGAAGTCGACCCAGGGAGTACTTAAGCTGCCATTTTTTTTTAGTAAGGAGGAATGAGAGAAAGACGGATAGACAGATAGATTAATTCAGACTTACAATCAAAATTTTGTGTTGATCTATTTTCGTTTGATATTCTATTTGGAGAACTATTAATAAACTGGGAATCGATAAAAACATCATCTTTTTCTTTTTGTAGAAAATAAGTTGGTTTCCCATACTTTTAGGAATGGCATTTCGCTAAGATCTGCGTGTACATTGTTGTGACGTCACAGTAGCGTCACGCAGAGTTAGCAGAGGGTGAAGAGGAAGCAATATCCCTTGTTTAATGCAGGTCACTTGTATCACGTGCGATGGGTTTGCACTGAAGAAGAAGATGAGGCAAAAAATAAAGACAACATAGAAGAAGCGATATCTGAATAAAAAAAAAGTTAAAGAAATGGGAGAAATGCATTTTCTTTTGTGTTAATGAAAGGAAGATGAGTTTACAAAGCCATAGCTATAGGTTTTATTTCATAAAACGAATCTTACTGTAAAAGTGTTGCACAAAGTTTTCTGTACATTTATGGAGAAAATTGTGACTTCTGTTATAAACAAGGACAAAATGTAATGCTCATACTTGATTCTAGAAGCTACGATGAATGGAAATTTGTAAGATATCTTACATTCGATTATTCAAATAGGAATGTAGGCAACCTGAAATAGTAACTTTCGGAAGCAGTACAGGATATTCAATATGAATAAAATAAAGGTAAACGCAGGAAACACTAAAGTAATGAAAGTTAGTACACACTAAATCAGAAGAGCGAAAATGTTCACTTCTTTTTAGACGAGAAATTGATTTCATTGAAAATTACTGAATTTCAATCGAAAAGAGTGGATTTTAACGAAACACTTTCGCTTTGGACAGAAAATGTGATCTTTTCAGAAAGGATTTCGATACTTTGCGGATGTAATTTATTATTCAAACTTGAAAAGGTGGATTTCTCATCTTTTTAGAGAGACTCACAATGCATCATGAGTACTATCCAAGTTTGTTATTCACCATTTATTATCGCGAAGGTTATCGAAAGATGAAGGTCTACTGTAAAGTTAATCGTGTATAGTTAAAAATGACGACAGAAGACCTGATAACTTTCCTCAATGACAACAACATAGGCCAGCAGAGGAAGGGATTAAAACGTTTACACATTTTTTTAAAAAAAATCTCAAGTACGTGACATGACGAAAGCGAGACTTTTATCGCAACTGCTCGCCTACCTGCGTTTCATCGCTAGGCGAGAGATAACCGGTTAATTTCCAGCCGAGTTAGTTTTTTTTCTCTTTTACATTAGTAAGAACATTAGTTTCTTTTTACATTTTCAACATTTTTTTCGTCATTTTCATGTTCATTAAAAATATAGTTGGAATATCAATATTCATCTCAATAGTTGGAAATTCATCTAAAAGATATTACATTTCCATCGCAAAAAGCTACCACACGTCCCATATTTTTTCGAACAGCAACGTTCTCGTAAGATGAAATATTCCGCAATTCGAGCAGAATTCCACTCTTCCGAATTTAGTGTGTAGGATTGAATAATTTGTTAACGTATCTTTGGAAGGGTAGAGTGTAGAGTGAAGTTACTAAAATATCTTGAAAAAAGTAAAAGGATTGCTGACACCAAATGAGGCGAGTAAGAGGTTTGGTAAATGTATTATGTGGAGTGGTAGTTTTATATGGTAGTAAAATATGTTCAATCAAAAAAGATACAAGAATAGTACTTACAAAGCCTTGAGATGTGTTGCTGGTGGAAAATAATTCTGGTAAAATAGACTAATAAAGAGTAAGAAAATGAAGTATTGACGAGAATATAAGAGAAAACTGATAGGAGTAATTAGGAAGAGGAAACCATCCTCGTGGGGACATATATTGTGTAGAAGTGATCTGGAAAGAAGAATCACAGAGGGAAAAGCAGAAGCGAAGATGTGAAGCGGAAGAAGGAAGGTTGGGATGATAGATGATATCGAAAAGCATGATATTTTCTGTTCTGTCCTTCTTTGTGATATATTTAAATAAGGAAGTTCTAAGAACACACATATAATCAAAATACTTTGACTTAGCTTTCAACAATAATGAATAATTGCGACATAAAACATATCTAAAGTTTCAAAATGGAGCTTCTCATTACACTATTGAGATTGCACTGAAGAATGTGACTGATGACATATAAAACTTACAGGATTAAAAGAATTTAAAATCTGGGACATTCTGGGGACAAATTTTCGTCAGGGATATTCTTTGCGCATAGTAGACACTGAAGAGGATGTTGAGATAACTATTTGTAGTAGAGAGTGGGAAGATTGCATATACAGATTTAATTACTCTAGTACACATATGTGTACTATTTTTTGGTTAAAATACTAATAGAATAAAATATATGACCCAATTACCGAGCGGCCATAGCTCAGTTGGTAAATGCGTTAGGCTTCTCATTCGAGAGACCCTGAATTCGATAGCAGCGATGTTCATCCTGACTGAGGTTTTTTTTTCTTCAGTCACACCCAGCAAATACTGCGATGGTACCTTCAACTTAGGCCCTAGTATCCTTTATACTACCCCATCCTGGCCCGATCCATAGATAACTAAATCAATGGCTTACGGAACTCGTAAGTTCATCGCCGCAGTAGCAAGCGCTCGCCATTCGATTCTATCCTGAGAAAGATCAAGCCAGTTTCCATCATGAACATATACCTCTCGAAGATCCCTTCTAATATTGTCCTTCCAACGGCCTCTTTCCCTCCGGCTTACGAACCTCGATGGAATATAATCTTTGTTTTACTCTATCCGAGCTACATGCCCTGTCCATCTTAACAATTCCGATTTCATTATTCTTATAATGTCGGGTGAATCATACAGACTGCGGAGTTCTTCATTATGCAGTTTCCTCCATTCTCTGGTCGTCTCGTCCCGTTTCAGTCCGTATATCTTTATGGATTATATCTTATGGATTATGCAAGTTACCGCTACGCTGTTTTGAACGAAGATAACTTGGCTATTAATCGGTGTAGAGGTAGAACTTTTATTTTGACTATGTGAAATGAGATGAACTTTCGAACGATACCAAAATCTCATTTGAGACAAATCTACCACATAGGTTTTGCATGAAGAGCGATGATTGCTTCTAAGTATTTAAATTTGTTTTTTCTCTGTAGTATCTTTCTTAATTATTATGTCTCTATTTCCTTCATAATCTGTGTTTCGGCTTGTTATTATGTATATTGTTCATGAATGCCTAAAGGTCATAAACAAATTATGATTCAGTGAGACAATTTCTCGGATTTTGGATGTTCACAATACTTTATCGCAATGTCTTCCGATTCCCTAAAAACGTTTACTCCGTATTCCATTTTCTTGACTACTTTTCGTGACTTTTATGCCTTCGGAAGAAAATAATCCGTTACGTACAGATGGTTAGTTTTTGCAAATGTGTAAAATAGAGATGGCGTAACTAAATTGTGTTAACGCGAGCTTCCGCAACACGCCTAAACAAAAGTAGGAGTTTCGTGCAAATATGTCAATGTCACTCGCAAAATATATGTGAGCAAATCATCATTATATAGCAATGCAAATTACACTATTCTCACATTCCTCGCCAGGAAAAAAGAAACTTTTCTCCATAACTTCAGCAACAATAAAGAAATTTGCAAGGAACTTGCCAAAGTATTATCGCCTCTTTGGGAAGCACGTAAAGGCATGTTCTAACCGTGTCAGGTGAATATTTTAACGCTATATGCGACCTTATTCATTGCTTCTTCATATTCCGCTGTCGCTGGAGATACTGTTCAGTTTCTTGTTAGTGTTAACGGAAAACGAAACGTTCGCCCTTTCTTTAAGTAAGCGTGAAACATGAACACACAAAACATGTGGGTTTCAGTTGCACATTTTTCTGTCTTCTATTTCAAAGAAGAAGAAAAATACGTTTTAAATTCAGTAGGGCAACATATAGTTTCAAAAACTGCGGAAATGGGCGTTTAACGGGTTAAAGTAAAGTGCAGTTTCTATACTTACTCCTGGAGATGGAAGTACATATAGTATAGTTCTGATTTGTAACGCTCTGCTTATTTGTCGCTAGAGCTTATCACGTTCTGGAAGGGCTGCGCGGTACTATCTAATTTAACTAATTTTTACCTAATCCTATATCCTAATACCGTATTTTATAGTTGAATTAAGGCTAGTCCTTTTTTTTTTACGGATACAGTTAAAATGTCGAAACTCTAATGTTCTAGGGAGACTCAGAAACAATGACAGTTGTAAACAGAAACTAAGCAAGTTTTAATTATTAACTTTTCGTTCATTCGTCATATGTGAAATAATTAGGAGAAAAAAATGATTGAAAATGAATCGTATATTCATTCTTAACTATACCAGAATGAAATATACAAAGTTGTAGGTGAATCACAAACAAAAGTTAACATGATCTCACAGAATGGAAGAGCATCTACTGGCAAACGAAATAAATTCTGGATGCACTTTAGATACTCACCCAGGGTGAGGAATCGCTCTTCCTAAAATAATAATTTCGGATTAGGTTTTGAATAAATAAGATCATTGAATCTAATAAAAACGACCTATTTTAAATAACCAAACAAAACCTAACGTAATACAATTCTCATTGTTTTGAATGAACCTGAGAAGTATCCAAAGTGCAGCTTGAAGTTGATAACAAATATCTTTTAAAGAGAGATACATAAACGCTTACTACAGAGTAACTTACTAAAATATAAACAAATATTTAGAAAAAAATATTGGGTAAAGTTCAGAAACATTGATGAAGGAGTATATGTTAACGTGAATAGTATAATTACGAACACCTCACTAACATACACGATTTTTGTTGTTTGGAAATTAATAAATATTCTAAAGGTTCATTCGTTGCTCTAAATTCAAATTTGAAAACATGTCTGTCACGTACTCTGCGCCAATTACAGAAGTTTATTTATACCACATTACGAGCATTTTTACTTCTGAGTCATTGAATTCTTAGAAGATGATTTGGGTGGTATCAGAGAAGAAGAAAGTGAAATGTTTCATCAAGATATGAAAAGCATAGTAAATAATCATTAGAGTAGGCAAAATGTAATAATATTGTGTTTCGTGTTTAAATCATCACTGCAAATTTACAGATATATAAAAGTAATTAAAATGAACATAAGGTCGAATTGTTAAAATTCAATTTGCGCAAAAACCTTATGTGGTAATACCAAATCTGAGGTTGTTTCTGAAATTAGCAACGTAATTTCGTTCTAAAGTAACTATTTTGAGAAGAACAGCTTCTAATTATTGGGAAAATGTTGATTTGGATAATATTTTCGTTAACGAGAAACGTCATTATGATGTAATTTGTTACTACGCGTATATCAAACACACCCAAAAGAAATGAAAACGGCGGAATATGTTGAACTTCGAAATACTTACCAGCCTGAGCCAAAGTTACGTAACGTTAGCTTTAAAAATTTCTTACTTACTTAGGGAACTCGCAAGTCTATCGCCCCAGTAACAAACGTTAGACATAGGATTCTATCCTGAGCAAGATCAAGCCAGTTTTCATCACAAACAACTACTTCTTGAAGACCCCTTCTAATATTATCTTCCCTATGTCCTCTCGGTTTTCTCAACGGTCTCTTTCTCTACGACTTTCCAATCACAATGGAATATAATCTTCGTATCTCCCTCACCCGAGCTACATGGCCTGCCCATCTTAGTCATCGTGATTTCACTATTCTTGCAACATTGGGTGAGTCTTAAAGTTCGTGAAGTTCGTTATTATGCAGTCTCCTCCATTTTCCAGTCATCTCGTCCCGTTTTTGGCCCGTATAACTTTCTCAAGACCCTATTTTCAAACACTCGCAATTTATGCTCATCTGCTAGGGTCGTATTCTAACTTTGGCAACCCTAAAGTATTACCGGCAGAATAACCGTTTTGTATATTCTCAATTTCAACGTTCTTGTATTAATCTCTAGGTTAGGAGCATAAACAATTCTAAATACTTATTTCTACCTGGATCAACTTACGGCTAAAGAAGTTTAAATTCTAAACTTGAACTCAGAACTCATTTCGTAAAATGTATTGCCCTTTGGAAAGTTGAAGAGATAAATGTAATGCTTAGCCTACATTCTTCCAGTCCTAACTCATGGAACCAAACTTGTTAACATAAGAATGAAAGTAATACATATAAGAATGGAACGAATGAAGTACAGGAGAAGTTTGAAGTGGAAGAATACAGTAAGAGAAAGAGGACATACTGAATGAAGAAGGCCTGACACTGGTGTCCAAGATTTAAATTTATTAATTTGAAAATGAAAATGAAAATGGATGGACAAATAGCATAGCAGAATGATGAAAAATGAACAAAGCTTCGATGGATGGAGATAGCGAACGAAGAAGACCAAGGAAGGTAAAGATGATTAAATAAAATACCATGGTTTGCAGGGACATCCTACGGTAAGAAAGGCTGAAACACGTTTCATACTGAACAGAAAGGAGAAAACTAGTTCAGAATATTAAGTTAAAGTGCCATTTCAGTATTCATTTGGGAAATACGAAAATTAGAAGTAACTTTTGGACAAGATGACCTATTCCTCCATTAGATCCCTAGAGTTACCGAATACGAAGATGATTCTTACACTCAATAACTCCCCTCAATTTGATAGTCCAATAACAAAAAATAAGATGCCTATCGATACGACAACAAAAGAAATATAGCACTAACAACACCAGAATGGGTAAGGTTGTACTGCTTTTGTTCACGAAATCGCTTTGGTTTCAAGGCGCAATGTTAACTTTGTGTTGTTTCAGTCAAGAAGGAGCTCCAATAAAAAATTAAGTTATTTACGTTCTTGAAATTACGAAAAAGTATGTTAATTCCAGAAAAGAGAGATCGGAAGAGAAACTCCCCGCATCTTTCTAATTAGCGTAGCCAAAGCGAAAACATTCTGCATAAACTGTCATAATCACAAGTTTATATGTTGTGAGAAAATAAACAGTCATTTGAAATGGTGTTATTGTCCTAATCCTGCAGCGATCTTTTTTTTTAAAACTATTTTATTCGTATCTTCCCTAATATAATTGGATCTCATGACGCAAGAAATATACCTAATGTAGACAAATTACATTCTATAGGCCTCAAGAAGATTTTCGTGACTTTGGAACAACGCAAAGAGGCAGGATACACATTGCATCATGGACTCATACATCACTTAATTTATTTTAAAACAACTGAAGGAGAAAAGCACATTTACATATTATGTAACTTTACTTTTAGCTATTGTAGAATGTAGTGAAAAGATATTTCATTCATTTGTGATTTCATTTTAGTACCTGTAAAATTGTTATTAATATTAAACAAGATTGTAAGCCTCATAGAACAGAATATACAGACGATGTTCGATTTGTTTATGAGGACGGCTGGAATTTTTCCCTTTCGGCAAGAATTTTCTCGACTCTGTTTCCGTAACCTCCAGCGTGTGTAAAATACTGTATTCTAAATATCCGAGAAATTCTTCCCCTTCTCTGGGAATTGCGCAAATTGGAAACAGCATACAGGTTGACTCATACAGTGTTAATAAAGGGAGTTCAAACAGTATGACAACAGGACCTAATTTCACTTTGTAAACTTAAAGCGGCCCCTGACTTTTCAGAAAAGTATAGTGTACAATATACAGTAACGTCCTGACTAAAGTTTTTCAAGGTTTACTTCAGTTTTACCAGGCGAATGTTGGGATGGTACATAAACTAGAACTATGACTTCCATGTTTATTTTGTACAGAGTGTTCGCAGAGGGTCATCATCCATAAGATGCCGTAGCTACCTGTCTGGTTCATAGAAAATAAATTACATTAAATAAATCGGATTGCCAGTTGGGAGGCACACATATTCAAGCTCTGGTGTCGCCATTCTAAGATCTTGCAGGGCTCTCTCATGAGTTTCGCTAGGTGTATATGAGGATGGTACCTAGATTAAAGCCCTGGCTACTATATTTCCTTTTCACATTAGTAGAGTATAGTATTTGGTGAAGGACGTCACATCTCACGTTTGTAATGTCTTGAACCATAGATGCCTGCAGAACAAGTAGAAGTCCTCCAGATTTGAGCTATTATTCAATTGCAGTAGTCGAGTCATAATCTACACTTGTATTCTGCCGAAAGCGGTAGGTCCTTGAACACAAGGTCCTCTTTCTTCATTCCGATATTTCGTTTTATCCTGATTGATCTTCTGTAATACTGTCAAAAAGTTGGATCTCTCTTCATACCTTGCACTTTAACCATGCAATAAATTGCGTCATTTGGTATACAATCTTTCCGAAGCCAACTTTCTAACTGGTTTCTTGTTCGATGCAATAAAATGTACTCTCATCGCTAGACGAAGATTTTAACTAACACATTAGTAAAACTAAAACTTAGCAATCGCTGACTCAGTGTTCTAATTCAATAAGCAGTTATGTTAAAATCTAGATATAATCCTTTACTTCCCAGCCGGTATTTGAACCAAGAGCTTTGTGATCCAAAACCTACAGCAAAATTTGACAGAATAGTAGCAATGAATAGTGTAAGAAAGTTAAGTACAAAGTAAGCTGTATCTTAATTTCTGTACAGATCAGAAAGGAACGAAGTTTCAAGGTACACTTATTACGTACGATAAGGGATATTTATTACGATATCTATAACGATATTTGTTACAATATGGATTGGGCAGAACAATGGTAGGGAGGACCATGAAGACCAACTTCGTAGACAGTTTCCAAGGGCTTTGTTGTTCCACAAAATGATGGAAAAACAGCGGAAAAAGGAAGAACAAAGTATAGAGCAAAGAACATAAAGAAAAGAGATGGAAAAAGATAGGAAATAGAAAGAAGGTATAAGGAAGATGAAAAAGATAAAACGGAAACAATAGAAACAAATAAAGAGAAAGAAAGAAAGAACAGAAAATCTAACAGAAAGAAAGACGAGTAAAAATATAAAGAAAGGACAGGAGGAAGAAAGAGAGAAGCTAAATGTAAGAAAAGAAAGTAGAAAGAAAACAAAGAATGAAAGTCAAGAGAGAATTAAGAGTGATACCAGAGAGAACGAAAGGCAAAGACACAAACAAAGAAAGGGAAAAAACAAAGAAGCAAAAAGAACAGATTAGAAGAAATTAAAAATGGGAACAGACTAAGGAGAAAAAATAAAGAAAAGAAGAAACAAAAAAGAACAAGAGACGAAGAATGAAATTATTTAGTATTATGTTTGTGCCTGCATGTATGTGTGAGAGAGAGGGGGAGGGTGGGAGATAACCTTAATAAACTGTTAGTGCTTTTAAAACTAGTTTTTGCAGTTTTTTCTTCATTCCTTTCTTAACCTAATGAGTAACTGTACATAAACAGATCGTAATGAAATCAAAATTTGCATCTAATCATGTAACATATACGTGAATCTGAATTCGAATTAAACTTACCTCTACGAAGATCCATAAACACAGCCGAAGTATTAGTACTAATGGCCTTGATATCGTTCTTGTTGCTGTTAATCTAGAAAGAGAAACAAAACATAATCAGGTCAAAGTTTTGATTGTGTTTGTACGTAATAAACAAGATAAGTTTATGTAGCCGAAAATTAATACAAGCAAATGAAAGTGAAAATTCCTGTAGATAGTTTTGTTTTCGCAGACATGCGCGCGCACGCTTTTTATATTGCATTGAATCAAATAAGAAAAAATGGATTGTGCAATTTTACACATCAAGTCGTCCTCTTTACTAAAAAGGATTTCTGAGTTCGTTTTTTTTTTAAATTATGTGAATTCCTAGTCAAGGGGAATAGTACAACTGTTTTACCGATGGGTTTTGTCTATCCTTTTAACAAATTTGACAGCACTAGAAAAATACAAGAGTCACGAGTCAGGCTTTCAAAATGAGAATCTTTTGTGCTATAGGAGTAAGATCACTCAGAAACATCCTCATTCTGAGCATTTTCAGGAGTTGATTCGCTATGGACTATCATAGTTTTAACTTCATTCATGTAAATACTTGACTCATATTCCATTTACATCCCCATGTTTAGAAAATTTGAGAACATTTGTATCATATACTTCAGAGACCATTAAAAGGATATTGTTAATTGGAATTGCTGGAATTTTCTGAAATTATTCTACACATATTCGTCTATTATATCTGAAATATCCCAATTTACTGTGATTATGTACTTATTATTTTTTTCGAAATATTTATTGATTTGTGCACGACGGTGTAAATTAATTAATGATTATAATTTTGAAATAAACTTAATTGACTTTAAATTGTCTCATTAACCCAAAAAATATAACAGGACTCCTTCTCTACGTGACATAAAACTATTATCGTAGTTACTACAGATCGATCTTTGTAGAAGTTATGTAAATGGCATAGTCTGTCCCTAGAGCAGGTCATATTCGGTACACGTAGTAATTGTTTGGTAACTATTAATTTTACTTTGAAGGAGCAATTTATTCTGGTTAGGATAATTATCTGGTGCAGTAAAAAATAATCCATTATTTTTGCATGATATTGAAGGCTTGACTTACATAGTTAGAATGATCCGATTTAGGTCACATATGCGCCGTTTTGTTCGATAACGTGTTGCCATTTGGAAGGTAATATCATGATGCCTCTCTCATAGAAGCCCTTGTCCCTATTGGCAACACGTTATC
>JAGDQP010010031.1:2447-57079 GCA_022664845.1 Lepisma saccharinum
ATATATATATATATATATATATATATATATATATATATATATATATGGTAAAATATAATGGACAAATCACAATCCAATCAACCATGGCATTTTAGAAAATAGGCACCTGTTTTCACAAACCACTTGGCACCTGCGGTGCGGTCAGTCACTGTGTGATACGGACGCTAGTTGAGATGTAGCCACTTCTTGTTGCGGCCACTTGCTGAGATGCGGCCACTTGTTGAAACGTCGCCACTTGTGATATACGGAAGATCACTTGTTGAGATGCAGCCTTTGTTGAGAGCGGCCAGATGTAGTCTCCAGCTGTGTTGCAGCCACTTGTTGGCAAGCAGACACTTGCTGGGATACGTCCACCTGTTGTGTTGCGGCCACTTGTTGAGATGCAGCCACTTGTCGAGCGTTTGCTTGATTCAACACAGACACTTGCTTTAGGATGCGATTCATAGTAGAGTCAATACAGACATTTACCTCGGTTTCTACACCCTTCTTGCATGTGTGGTTTACCAGGTAAACTATCTAGTTTGAACCGATTCAGGGATTTTTACAGAATGTGCAGCAATGCATATTCTGGTTTTTGCCCTCTTCAAGAAAACTCTTCTCGCGTTTCTCTGTCTCCTTCTTTCACCTTCTTTCTTCTCTCTTTTACAGATTCCGATTCGCGGTAAATGTCTCCGAAAGACAGAAATCGTAAGCATACACACCCGTGACAATTGCTTTAGTTGCATGAAGCATGTGCATGCGGAGATCGCTAGTAGAAGTTGGAGAGCGGTGACTTATCAGGGCGGGACTATACGGGGACCCTTGCGTTTTTACTTTCGATGTTTTCACATAGTTTGTTTGGTGGGTATATACGTATTTGCGTCCTTGTGGTTACATAGGCCTACACTGAAATAATTATGGTTGAGGAAATGTAACGGGAGAATCTTAAATAGCTTCTTAAGGAATGCATGGAGTGAAAAGCATAAAAACATACATCAAGTATAAGAAAATAGCATAGTATTTGGTATAAAGTCTGAAATTCAGGGGAGGGACAAGTGCCCCCCCTGACCCTCCCTGCCGACGCCCTTGTATTACACTAACCGTGTTATAATAGGATTGTTTTAACATTGCACGAGCTGACGCCAGTCACTGTTTCATAAATTCAAGTAGGGTACTTATTCAAAGTTGGAATAGGTGAATCCAAATCTGTGCCCGTGGTGTAGTGGATACGGTCATGGGCTCCGTTCACAACTGCGGAAGCACGTTAGAGTTCCGCTGCCGGTCATACCCACTACGGGTACTCCAGGATTCCCCTTCACTTTCACCAAAGGAATGTCGGTGTAGTACTTCTGTAAATATTTTCATCTTGTTCCGCTTTCGTGCAATCGGAAGAGAGTTTACCGATGGACGTAGAATTCAAGTTATTCCGAATATTTAAGGACGCTTGCGTCGTGTGCACTTGGTCATGGGTTCAAACCTCGTGGGATCTATTGAACAGTGTACCCTGGAGTCCACTTTACCAACTCCTGTCCTTAGAAGTTCATCAGCTCCTTTGGAACGTTAATAGCAATTGAATATCTGCGATGAAAAACAGTCTAACCCACAAAACCATATTCTTAAGAAAAATAAGGATAGATATGTAAACCAGAACCAATAATATTTTTTGTTGGTGGGATAAAGAGGGGCACTCAATGAACTTTTTTTTTTTATTATTATTTTGCAAGCTGTAGGGTTTAGATATTTCTATTTTTCTCAAGAACAAGATGTTGTGGCTTGGACTGTTTTTCGCCGCAGGTATTCAATTCTTTTAATTAATTCGGCAAGGAACATCATTCCTTTGACATGTGATGGGCAATGAGTATTTCTTTTAGGAAAAACGTTCCGGGGGTATTTTAAATCTTTAGAGGGGGTGAAAGAGAAGAGAGGGAATAACCCTCTCGTAGGAGCTACAAACCACGGCAGTTGCAACAGGAGCCCTCATAAGGAAAAAAGCAGTGAAAGAGGTACGAGGACTTACAGAAAGGAATGGGGATTATTTGACACTAAATTGATGAAGCGTTTCCAAATGTACTATATATGAAAAAAAAAACTTTGTAAAGACATACTTCTTAAACAATTCGTACTAAAAAGTAAAAAATATTTTTTTCTGCATGTCTAAAACGAAAAGCATGGGATTCTTTTCTCATATATACAGCAGCTTTATAAATTCTTACATTGGCGCTCCCAATGCTTTTCTTTTTAGTCATGCATAAACAAAAAAAATATACTTTTTAGTACGAATTGTTTAGGAAAAATATGTCTTTAAAAAGTTTTTTTTTTAGTAATTTTTTCGAGTTCTGGTATTCGTGTAACCCAAATCCCAAAATTCTTCTCCAACCAATCGAAACAACAGATATCGCTGCAGGCTAGTATTTGTTTTAGGATAAAGAAGTTCGTATTATAAATAAAAAGTGCTTTTAAAGTATATAAAATATATGAACCTAACAATGAAATATTGTATTGTCACGTGGCTTACGTCGCTGTGCAAAATTTAATCATTCTATGACGACGGAAAGTTAAATTAACGTTGCAAGGTTTGAGGACACGATGAACCATTGTAAACTAATGTAATTACTAATAAGGCACTACGTTCCACGTTCATGCAACCACCATATCCATTCGTTAATTTACAATACTAATATTCTCTCGCTCACACATACAAACATGTAGAAGTATAAGTCCATATTGTCGTATACGTCCAGGGTGTTATTTTCTACACAGCACAATCACGTTAAATAAACGTTTATTCAACTTTTCCTTAAATGTTTAATAAACGTTGAATCTTGGTTGAATTTACGTTGATTCCACGTTTATACAACTATCGGATTAGTATTCTAAGAAATGTTGATTCAACGTTGAATTAGACGTTTAATAAACGTTTTAAAGACATTGAATTAAACCTTTTCCGCAACTTAATTTTGGCATTGACGTTCATTCAACGTTACAAAAGTTGAATAAACGTGTATTCAACGTTTATATAACGTTTAGAGAGAAGCAAAATTAGATCTTCAGGACAAATTTCGTACCTTTCCCAAAAATCAATACTTAATCGAATATTTGAATCTGTGAAGATGAACAGAATAATATACGTTTCCCAGACCGAAGCCTAGTACTTCAATGTTCAGTACGATACAATTTTAGGGTTGATTCCAGGAAAAATCTTTGATTATAGGATTTTAACCTGGAATCAACCCTAAAATTGTAATTTCAATTAAAGCATATCGTACTGAACATTGAAGTACTAGGCTTCGGTCTTGTTCTGTTCATCTGCATAGATTTAAATATTCGTTATAAGTAGGGATTTTGGGGAAAAGGTACGAAATTTGTCCTGAAAGTTAAAGTTTACTTCTCCCCAAACGTGACAATCCAACAATCCGGGTTTGATTCCCGGTGGGAGAAGTTGAAACAATTTTACCTAGGCCGTAAGTCCCAGAGTTCGACCCAGCCTCTGAAAATGAGTACCGGGGGCAATCCGAGGGGGGGGGGTAAACCAATTGCGAAAGCCACTCAAAGTGGTTCAAACAGCCATGCGCTGACTACGTGCCCCCCGCAAAAAGCCGCGTTGCAGGCTTTGGCCCTTTATGGACTGTTGCGCCAAGTTTTTTTGTACACATAACCCGACATTAACAGTCTGGGAATTGAAATGAAGACAAAAGCCTTCGCCCACAACATTAAGAACCTAAATGTGTAATTCCAACATGTCATTTCCACGTCTAACAAACCCCTCAATATGTTAATGACGGAGACTCTTAGTGAAACCACTAATTGAAGGATCAATAAAAATTTAGGACAAATAATACTTGAGTACGTATAAACGTAACTTATTTATTAAGAAATAGCACGTCTGAGCGATAATGTATATAAAAATGTATGTAAAATAAATAAATATTCCGAATGCAATTTAAATAATGCGAGAAAAAAACAAATGTTCTTTAAATCCTTTCTTTATAACAACTCCACAAACTAAAATGCTAGTTGTCTTCTTTAATTGTTTATAGTTACGTACATACCAATGTATATACATACGATATGCTCTCACCTATAAGAAGCATCTGAACGATATAAATAAGTTATACATTTTCAAAACAGAATTAGGTTGCCTCGTGGAATTGTTTGATTCATTCAGTAAGTCTGAGAATTGTCAGTACCACATTTATTGCTTTTAACAAGATGAGACAACCTATTCTACGAAGAATATTAAAAAAAATCATTTGAGTAACTTATTCGGATTTCCTGATGTCATTTCGATCTCTCGCTGCGCCGATGTCATGTCTTTCCCGGTTTGCATGAGAGAACAAATGACAAACGCCTAGCGTATGCATTGTATGAATGTCAAATAGAAGTCCATTTCTATCAAGAAAAAAATGATATTATATAACATCTAGTGAAGTTTAAGCATAAAACTATCACTGAAAATTATTTCTGTAGATTAAGAAAACTCAAACATTCAACGTTGAATCTACGTTTAACCAACGTTATGCTTTCCACCATTTTAGAAGGTTTAAGAGCAGAATTTAAATTGCAACGTTTAATAAACGTTTATTACTGGTCATTATTTAAACGTTTATTAAATTACGTTGATAAAACCTATAATTCAACGGCACCAAATACAACGTTGTCAAAATTCAACGTTTATAAAACGTTAATTCAAAATTGTGTACACTGCTTACGTACACTGGTTTTTCCTCCTTACAAGTAAACGGGTCAACAAAAACGTCCTGCATAAGTTCCGTTCGTTCGAAAAATCATTACGTCGACTTATGGTCTCACAACGTTAGGCGTTTGTTTTCTACAGAATCACTAGCCACTTCCGCAAAAGATTGCAATTTCAGAAACAAAATCGTCAGTAGGTACCACAAGGGATATTTTTTTAAGTTATTGTGAGTGACAACAGTGTTTCTTGCCCGTTTTACTAAACAGGTTGTAAATCAAGTAGAACAATGAATGAGTCCTTCTTGTTACAATATTTATTGTTTTTGATTGAGGGAGTGATTGACTCACTATGCGGTTAATAACCCCCGGTCACACCTCTGAAAGAAACATTGGTGACGGGTTTTCCCATGGCTGCCTCTTCAGGCCATAAAATTGTAAATTAAAGTTAAAATAGTTGAATCAAGAGTTTAATTTTATTTGTTAACGTACTGTTTTTAAGTACAACATCGTTTATGAACATGTATGGAGAATCTTGCACTTGTATTAGTGATCAGAAGTAAATTTTAAAAAAAATGGATAATTTTTTAGATTGACGCACGCGGAAACTGGATTCCCTCTCAACATGAGACAGCAGCAGCAGAAAAAGAAGAAGAGAAAGGCTTTTGTGATTGATACTGTGTGTTACGAGGTGAGAAGTGACGCACCTTCTCTTTCACTTGTTTTTAATGATGCAGTGTCCTTGTACAGTATGTTACTATGTTACTACGTCATCAAATATACTCACATACCCGAAAGTGCCATTTCTATGGAGGACACACGTGTTTTTTTTCTTCCCCCGTCTTGTTATATGGTGCTGATGGGTTTTCCGCTATGTACGAACATGGAAAGATTATAGTGACCAGACAATGATTGACAGTTGAAACATGTGAGAAAACCAGTCTCTCTGGTATTTACAAAAATAAATAAAATTCCTTGTAAGGAAGGAGAACGCAAGTTGGTTAGCCATTTCTGTCTTGGACTCCATACTTCGTCTTCCCAGATGCCTACTTTCCTCTTCAGCAGAAAGGAGAATAATCAAGATATAATTATTGTCAGTTGTTTGTACCCGCTGCATGACCATTTAAGATTTAGAGTAGCATGAAGTATTTGCAATGGGGAGGGGAGGCACAGCCTCAAAAGAAAACACGTTCACTTCTATCGCTCACTCACAAGGGAGAAATGAAACCCAGATGGATACAAATTATTCCTGACTATAGTGCCCTATCGATATGGATTTGAATGCATTTGGATTTCGTTTCCTTCATTGTTTCAAAACGAAATAGCTGTTTTGAGGCTATTGCATCCTTACCCCATACTAGTGTCACATCTTTATCTCTCACACAATAATACATTTACGGCAAAACTGACGTCAGAAACGTATTTCCCGTAAAATTCCAGCTCAGAATGATATGTTACAACACCCCTTTCCCATGTAGGAAAATCAGTCGACATTCAATATGGCGTACTTCAAGATGGAGGCCATGAAGAACATGCCCTCTAATAGGTAGAGCCTTCCATCCAGTATCCATTACCGTATAATTTCTTTCAGCATTTTAAAAAGATAGGGGTATTTCCACATTTTATCGTCACTCTCCATAGACAGGGATCTGACTTTTTTTAATCATCCGTATCTCCCAAAACAGTTGTGCTCAAGTGGTCAAAATTTACTTTGGCATTATAATCATGACGGAAGAAAATATTTTATATTTTTTTCTTCTGCCCATATCAGTATGTTTAGTTGTCAGTACCAACTTCATGCAAATCCAATGACTCCTAGAACCTATTTATGATTGTTCCGTGACGAAGCAACCAGTAATCTACGAGGATTTTCAATTTGGGGGAGTGTAAAACTAAATCGGGGTGACGAGGAAGTAGAGTTTTGAGATGTTTGTATTGTTTTTTAACCATGCATTTTTTTAAAATTGGGAATGTGCTCGAGAATTTGTGAGGGAGGGGTCTCGAAGAATTTCTGGTGGAGTCTCAAGTAGGGATGGCCAGATCCGGATCCGTACCCGAAACTCTGATCCTCAGGGTTTCGGATATCCAGTCCAATGGATTCGTGCAAATTCGGTCGTAGATTCAAATACCCAGTATTCGGACTTCGTTATTATGATGAATCTGAAACTGTGATGCCGGGATGGTAAATTATATGAAAAGCCCTGGCCAATACCTTCCCCATCCCGTCCTGAGCCTAAAATGACGAAGGGGCAAGCTGTACTAATTGTGGTTATGTATCACTTTCATGCAGTATCACGTGTAACGCGTTGAGAACCTGAGTTGCCAAGAGTAAATTGGTAAAAAAAGAAAACAAAGGAGAGAAGTTATTAAAAGAAGTGAGGCCATGGATATTAATAGTTAAGGACTTACAGCTTTGTTCTCTTCTCTCCCCCCTTCGTCACTTCGTGTGTGTGTGTTAGGGTGTGACTCTTCCTGGATGGGACAATAAAATGAAGAACTGTGGTTGTGCCTGGTAGCGCGCACCCTCGGGGAACGTGCTCATGCTGAGATCATGTCTTTGAAATCTAAATCTGGATGAAACAGATGCAAGTAGTAAATGCGAAGAAATAACACCATCAAGCGTAAGTAAACGTAAAACAACGAGAACGATAAAAAAAATGTGTTACCAAACTCATGCTGGATATATACGATGATCAGTGTTGGCAGCGTCATCTTTAATTCTTCTGGTTAAAACATGTTCTTTTTTCTTCTTCGGCTAGTTCAGTCCCAGATGAGTTATTTCTTACTACTGTACCTTCTTATTCTTGTGTTTTCCTCTAGAACAGAAACAAATTTATACAATGTTTCTGAAATAATGCCTCTATAAACCGCACTCGTGATATGCCAGAATTCTTCCGCGATTAAAGTTGACGGACGAGCTGCTGACAGGGCTGCCGCTTTCGACAACGAGGCATGTTCCGACCATACACACACGCTCACGTCACACCAACCAACAGTCGTCTGCCACTGTACTGTGGCTCTCTGGCCTGCCTCCGGATTGCTGTTCCTAAACTGCGTACCCGCCGCCTCTGTTGCGCACGGAGTTGTTGTGCTAAACAGTTGTATCTTTTCATGATCTACATATTCTGCAAATTTTGCATTAATCTATGTCTCATTCTTGTGTTGCATTTTTAATGGCGAGCTGTGTAGTTTTTTTTTTTTTAATGTACACTTTCTGTATCATTTTGTTTCTTGATTCTCGGATTTTCTGCGTCTAGCTTCATTGGCAGCTTTAAATATATTAATAACAATTTAATAACTATTTTGCTTACTTTTATTTCCCAAGTTGTAATACCTAGTCCCCAATTTAAAATAATTTCTGCGAAAACGTTGAAAAGTTTCGGTGCTAATAAAGGTTCCTGCGGAACTCCTTTTCTTAATTTTGTAGGTTCAGAAAACGCTACAGTGTAAGGCGAGTCTAGATTTTCGCGGAACCCATTTAGAAACTTCCCAATTGCACTACGTACATCAGAGAAACATAGAGAAACGTAAAAATCTAAGGCAAACTTTTCATGTGCTCGCTAGCTGAGTACTTTCATTGCTATTTCTGTGCGTAGTCAATACAAATACTTTGTGACGTCACCTATCTGTGCATAGGTTTTACTTTAATATAAATTACTGCGTCACTGTTGTGTTTTGTCACTTGTTTTATATAAGTTCTTTTATTTCCTTTCTCTCAATTATATTTTGTATACTTGTTCCAAAGTTTAAATAATGTTCTATTTTATGTGCTGAAGAGTATGCGATATTTGAAGTTGTTCTGGTACGGGGTTTACACAGTAGATTCCTAAAGTGTCTGCTATATTTGCACATAGTTAGTTTTTCCTTTGCTTGCCGTTCTGTTAATCCCGATCTTTTTCAGTATTTACCAAATCCCACACCTTTTGAGCTAGCCATAGTTTTGATAAAGTGCAGCCCAGTCCACGTCCAAGTAACGTAACAACTTGAACACGTGTTTCAATTATCTATTCAGCCAAATCGCAACCAAAATATGCAGCTTGCGCGTTCATGAAAAGCCGGTCTAAATAAAATATACCGTTGAAAAGGTACAGTTCTTGTACAATTCCATGGATGTAAATACAATAGACTTATTGACATGGCCCAATAAAATTAAGTTGGGTCAACTTCACGCCGGTTTTCGATTAATCTTGCCGGATTAATTGGGATTTGCTTGCGTATTATTGGTTGGCCTATGCCTGGGTGTGTGGAAGCAAAGAATGGATGAAGATCTATCTAAGGAAGAGAAGAGGAGGATTGGAATATTTTAAAAATGGTATTGTACGGAACGTGATGTTCAGTTGTTTTTTAATCAATTACACCCGCCAAGTACTCATGGCTTGGATTCGGCAAGATGGCGGCTTAATAGAAGGAAGCCACTGAAATTTTTAGTGATTAATTTGTATAATTTCATAGTGTTTTCGGACTTCACTCCAAGAAAATTTATCAAGATATGTTATATAGTGATTCAATGTTTCATACAATAGTTCTTCAAGGTGAAATTCAAAATTAACAGCGAGATATACAGTACATCTAAAAGTGACTGTGACTAGAGTTTAAGAGTGAACTGACGCCTATGGCGGACTGTAACCATAGCAACTTATAAATAACTGACATTAAAACATCAATTATTAAGACAGATTGACTGTCAAACTGTAATTTATTATAATATTATTATAAAACAGCAATTTTAAAAACGAATGTGCAATGGGTGGGCTTAATTAATGCCATTTCCGCACTAAATAATAGAACAGAACTCATGGCTTGTGCTGGCTTCAATTTCGGGTCGCTAGAATTAGATCCGACTCCCGTATCGTCCATGCTACAATTCAAATCCACCTAGAGTGAGTCTTCAAATTCTGATCACTTCTGAGTACTCAAAGGTCAAGTTAAACAAAACATTTGAGTGATTATCCAAGAACGAATCATAGATAAAATAATAATTGTAGATAGCAAACTCATTATGTATGAGTCTTTAATGCCACCTGGTGTCAGTCCAGCCGAAATAGGAATGAAATAATATTATGCAATGATCGCTTCTGCGTTCGATTTTAAAACTGAGAAAAACACGGAGTGTGAGCTGAAAATCTGATACAACATCTTATTAGTCCTCAAGAAATTAAAAGCGTAAATATTTTGCATGATTAACTAGCATTGCTTTATTCCTAGTTCGGTTTGGACAAAC
This sequence comes from Lepisma saccharinum, assembly GCA_022664845.1. Classification (NCBI taxonomy): domain Eukaryota; kingdom Metazoa; phylum Arthropoda; class Insecta; order Zygentoma; family Lepismatidae; genus Lepisma; species Lepisma saccharinum. The sequence continues at coordinate 12,337 of JAGDQP010010031.1, forward strand.
ACCAGGTGGCATGAAAAAAAAATACAATGGGTTTTCGCCACCTATATTTACTTCATGGATCTAAATACGGGAGATGGATATATTTCTAGCAGACCGAAATGGAAGCTAGCACAAGTCATGAGTGCCTGGAGTAATTGATTTAAAAAAAAAAAAAAACTGAACTTCACGTTCCGTACAATACCTCATTTAAAATATTCCAATCTTCCTCCATTATTAGCTTCCACACACCCAGGTATAGACCAACCAATAAGACGCAATCCCAATTCGCCAGTCAAGATTAATCGAAAACTGGCGACAAGTTGACCCAGATTAATTGTATTGGGCCAGTCAATCCGTCTACCGTATATGCATCCATGGTTAAAACCAATGACCTGATTGACCTCTATAAAAAAGCTATACTGGACTGACTGCTGCCATTGAAAATTTCATGAACATATGAGGCCAAGGAGCGGAGAGCACACTTAGGGCCATATTTATGAATCACTCCCAAGAGGTGGGTGGCTCCGGAGTGTATAATTTAAATGCTCCTGGGAGCCACCCACTCTTGGGGGTTGTTAATAAATATGGTCCTTAATCTCGTTTGTCCACTTCCATTCTAAACCAATATCAACCAAATGTTCGGTTCTAACTCAGTTTTTTACGCTTGATATCGCTGTGTGACCCGTTTTTTTTATTTATGTCTTAATCCTTGCAAAAAACGTAAATATTATTTGCAGTATTTTCTATTATATGCAGAGTACGGTAAACTATTATATGAATAACTCAGAAATTAAGAATGAAATCAGGAAACGGCCACACAGCGATAAGAAGCGTATAAAACTGAGTTACAGTTGAAAATTTTGTTCATATTGGTTTAGACTGGAAGTGGACAAACGAGTTCAAATATTTGGTCTGGCGTCTATCTTTCTGCACTAAGCAGCCACTCCAGTATCCTCTACGTAGAGCTCGACGGTTAAAACACTAAGGTCGGTGCGGAAAATACATTTAAATGTTCAAGAACATTTATCATTCACGATTGAACAAACTCTCAACCTTGAGAGTTCCTTGGTAATTAACTGCATCTCATTTCCTTCCTAAATACGTAATTATGTTGCAAGAAGAAACGGTCGTTTCTCGACAAAGGAAGGATGTTACAGCTGTGCTTATCAATGGCTTTCCTTCCTGCCTGATAAATGAAAATCACACTGTTGTTTGCTGTAAAACGCCTTTGACAATTTTTTACTCGAAAATATTTAATCTTTAGCAGGACATTTAACTCTTATACTTTGTAAACATGCCCCGGCCGGGACACAATTCTAATGTTATTCCTATAATTATTAAACTTCAATCAAATATAGTCACTGGAAATGTTTTGAACGAGTTGCGATGTTGCGAAATTTACCTTCATAATTATCATTATAGATATAATTTTCACGGATGTAAATAGGTAACGGATCTACTGCTAGAGACCCGAAATTGACGCCAGCACATGCGCGGCACATCTAGAGTACCTGGTAGTTGTAATCGATTAAAATAACTCTTCCTAAACACCACGCTTATGGCTGATTTTCATAAATGCTTTCGTTGCTTGGGATTAGGGCGAGTAGCTAATTGAAATACGTGTAACACGTGTTTCAATTGTCTATTCACCCACATCGCAAGGAACACAAATTTCCAAGGAAAGGAGCCCTTAAGCACTCAATCACAGACAAAACAATAAGAGACGCAAGTTCATCTCAATCAAACACACAAGATTAATCGAAAACTGGCGTCAAGTTGACCCAGCTTAATTGTATTGGACCGGTCAATCCGTTACCTATTTATATCCATGTATTATTCTAACAACGTGATTCGGGTCAATGCAGTATTTGTTATCTATATTTATATGTATGAGTATGAATAATGCTGGTATTTTGCAAGAGAACACTTCTATAGCCTTAACTAACCATGTAACAGCTAGATCATAAAATGAAATGAATGTGTACAGTACAAGGCAATAGCAGACTAGCGGCACTGTAATTGTAATATATGTATGATTGTAATTATCTCGAAACTAGGCGAGGGCAATTGCCTTTTTAAAAACTTGTTAAGAATGTTTAGAGCAAATTGACATGTATACAAACAATGTTCATTTTTATACTTTTTGAGCTACATGGTATAAGACATCATTCTCGTTTGATCTATGACGTGGTAAATGTTGATACTAGTATTCACAGGTATTCGTGGACTCTCAGGTATTCAGGAAACCAGTATCAGATTTAGCGTTAATATGGATCTATACAGCAGGCATTCCGCCAGGATTTTCAGTTTGGGGTGGGTGGGTGTAAAGTCAAAATTGGGAGAGTATAAGTGGAGTTTTGCACGGTTTCTATCGATTTTTAACCGTTTAAATTTTAAAGTTGTGGAGTGCTCTCGAAGATTTGGGGAATGATCCGCAGGGGGTCTGGCGGAATCACTGATCCACAGAAACTCAATGTTTCACACATTCTCGGGGATAATTTTCATCAATGATCTCTATTTAAAAGGGACATTGGACTGAATGCTGCCATTGAAAAATTCACGAATATATGAAGCTATGGAACTGAGAGGACACTTAATCTCGTTTGTTCACTTCCAGTCTAAACCAATATGAAACCAAACTTTCGGTTCGAACTCAGTTTTTTACGCTTCATATCGTTGTGTGGCCTGTCTTTTTGTATTTATGACTTAATTCTTGGCCAAAATGTAAATATTATTTCCAGTATATGCAGAGTATGATATACTCTTAATTGAATAACTCAGGATTTGAGACTTAAATAACGGGCCACACAACGATAACATGCGTATAAAACTGAGCTAGAACTGGAAATTTGGTCCACATTGGATTAGACTGGAAGCGGACAAATGAGTTTAAATATTTGCTCTGGCGTCTGTCTATCTTTCAACTCTAAGCAGTCACTTCAGTATCGTTACGTAGAACTGGTTAGTCCTAAACGAGGGATAATAAAATACATGTAGGTAGTAAGATAAAGAAATTCCAAAGAAATTGGTACTTTTTACTTTTTTACTGCCACCTGGTGCTTGTCTTTCGATACTGGTAATGAAGCAATATGTACTAGTGTGCCGTACACAAAATCGGAGCTTAAAATTTATGTTTTGAATGGGTCTTTTAAATTATTAAGGAAGAAAAAGTTAAAGTATGAGACGTACATCTCGCATTTCTCGTTCTTTTTTCCACGATTTTTTAAAAATTTTAATGTGTTTTAAGACCTTTAGGCATCTAAGACTCAGACCAGGATAGGGTAGGGAAAGGATTGTGGAAAGTAGACGGTCTGAGTCTATTTTGTAGGTACTATCCCGGCATTTGTAAGGTGTGACTGAGGAAAAAATCTGGAAAAACCTCAAACTTCTGGAATCGATCACAGGACCTTCCAAATGTTTAGCCAACGCTTTAACACAGAGTCACGGCCGCTCGGTTCTTTCTTTCTTTCTTTTTCCATTATGAAAACAAAAGAGAAATATTACTATTTTAAGCACTCAGCATTCTATCAAGAGTGGAAGCATAGAGTTAGGAATATAAATAGAGGGAACCTTAGGCTGTTTTGTGGGAGAGGGGAATGAAGACAAGAGAAGGAAGGGACGAGGCATTTCGGCTATGTTAACTGGCCCCATATTAGATACCCTCTTTTCCGAGTATTGCCTCTCTGAGGTGCACTCATCCTGTTATCGAAAAAAGCAATCCTCACAGTACTCGGTATAGAGGAACTATAATGGGGCCACGTAAGATGGGTGCCGATGAACCGAATTTGGCTTCATGTGACGTCATGTATGTTCTCTCTATTTTCTTCCTAACTCTATGAGTGGAAGTCTATGAAATAAATTGTTTAGAATTTATGTTTCGTAGTGAGAAATCTGAATGACACTATTGAGATTACCCATATTGGATATCCCCTGCGCCATTAGAAGTTTTAAATGTGTTGTTTTGGTTTCAGTAAAATACTTAAATAAACAAAAACAAGGATAAAAACAACTAATGAGTACAAGCTCTAGGAGCTTGCTTACTTCATCTTAATCCCCTCAGATTGAAATAGTTGTACGATCAGAGATATTAGAATAAGATATCGTTATGACACGGTATCTCCATCTGGTGTTTGTGCGGAAACAGAAACTATGCAAGTGCACAATTTTCATAAGACCCGGCAACCTTGCAATAAATGTGTGAAAATAAAGAAAACAAAATCGTCAGAAGGGGGTGAAGGAAAAGAAAAGAATATAAAACAAGCAACAAGAGAAAAGAAAACGAATTGCTTCCATCCACGCTGGCGCATGGCTGTCTGTAACTGTTGCCAAGACCAGCTGACGTTCTCTTTCTTTCCTTTTTTTTAACTTTCGTGTTGGAACTAAAAAAGAAAGTACTTGGCAACTTGTGCTAAAGATAACACGGAAGGGAAATATGGCCTACTTAGGCTAAAGATAGAGACGAGACCAAAGTAAACAAAAACTTTGTTAGATATCGATGCATAGGCCCTAGTTCACGGCTTGTGAAATTTATTTCGTAATATTTTTATAGACATCTTGTAAGAACATAGATAAAGTGAATTAAATCTTATTCTTTTTTAGATAATAAACAACAAATACACATACAAATATGTAACATAACTAGAATTGGATTTTTTTTTGCGAAAAGTATTCGGTTGGGTTAGGTACAGTGCTCACACAAACATTCCGAAATATTCGCTTGGTACATAATTTCGTACCATTTTTTCCCGAGTGGCGAAAGTGTTTTATACTCATTGACATGACAAAAAATATTCTGCATTGCCAAGGATTGTCTGCCAACTATAGGACAGTTCTTCGATTCCGTACACGGTACACGTCTGATAAAATCTGATGATTTGAAGAAGTCGCCTAGTCAAGTTTGAAGGGCAGTTTCGTTATTAGAATATATTCCTCGAAAATTGTTAGATAGAGAGCGGGATAAGGTCTGAGAGAGCAAGATCAAGGGAATAATCAGGATGTGAAATAAATAATCTTTCCAACTGAGTTGCTGGATTAGTATTGTTTTGTCATGTAAGCAGAATGCGGATGGGCATTATCATGATTTAATAACTTTTTTGCAGTCTTCCCGGTCTTTCTTCTTCATTTTCGTCCGCAAAGCATTCTTAGTTGTTGTCAATAAATCTTACAATCATTGTTACAAGGAATGTTCGATGAATTTTGGAGTGATGAGTGATTTTTGGCGTTGTGAGGTAGTTCTGTTCATACACAAATAAGATTTCACCATCCCATTCGTCAAAACCTACAACTGTCTATAACATTATATCGTTTATATTTCGTTATAGGCATGGTTACAATTACAAACTGCCGTGACCGGGACTCAAAGCCAGTTGCACTGGCTGCCGCTCAGATGTTCTAACCACTAACCTTGTAACGCCTAATGACTAGTCATGGCTTTCGAAGCTCGTAGCTCAGCTTCTAATTATGCTAGAACGATGATGTAGCTGTTAAAATGTTCGGGAGGGAACTAGCTAACTGTTGATATTCATTTTATGCGTCTCTGATGTCCTACAGAGCAGGGAGAATTGAGAGTTTACTCCTCTCCCGCCTCCCTTCGCATTTTGGGAGGGCATATCATCCCCAAAGCGATCTACGATCATGACCATTGTCCTAAAATAGCAAACAACAAGTAAACTAACCACACAGATACTCTTGGGGGGGGGGGATACACGTTGTTTGAATCACAGTTTTGACGTGAAACTTGACTTATTCACTCCACTGAAATCTAAACGAAGCACTTACTATATCTTGCGGACTATTTCCTTGTAAACAATCTTCATGTTCCGTTATAATTTGGGATTGCTTGTTATTGTACTGTAGAGTAGGTAACGCAAACGATGAACGATGTATATAGACTGTAAAGACACAGACCAAAACAAACATTACATGTGAACCGGATATATCTTATATGAGTACAAGAAATACTGTTTTACTTTCTTATAACAAGTAATTTAAAAATTCTTAGTCCTTTTTTTGTAGGTTAGGAGATCATTTCGTGTTACGTGGATTTGTAGCGTGACGCCGAGAGCATAACTCACATCGGCCACACTCATTTTCTCTCTCTCTCTCTCTCTCTCTCTCTCTCACACACACACACACACACACACAAACAGACAGACAGTCAAAACACAGACTCAAACATAAAAGATATTTCATTTTCTTGCTTTAATGAGCACAAGTTATGAAACAATAATAAATTAAAACCAGTAGTGGTCTAATGGCAGGGATTCCGCCACGATTTTCACTGTGGGGGGAAGGGGGGTGTAAAGTCAAAATTGGGAGAATGTAAATGCAGTTTCGCATGGTTTCTATCGATTTTTGACCGTTAAATTTTTTGAAGTTGGGGGTGTTCTCGAGGATTTGGGGGTAACACCACTACCAGGGGAGGGGGGCTGGCGAAATCCCTGTCTAGGGGTCTAATAGATATGTATGAATAAGTACAAAATGAAAAATACAGGATTACGGTGACCATACGTGCTCAATTTTAGGATTGTGACCTGAGCCTGAGATGCGTAAAGGCCATAAATAAAATTCAAATTCGAACCCATTCATTCTAACCAGACACTTGCAGCACTCTACTACTAAACGTCTATACTGAACTAATGTTGCTTAAGGCCTTGTTATACAGGATGTTGCAAAATAACACCGACAAAACTACTTGACGAGCTTCCTGACATAAAAATAAGAAAGAAAAAAAAGTATAGATCATGGAGGGTGAACAAATTCTTTAAGAATAAAGAATACTTTCCTTTCTTTGTTATGTACACTTTTCCTTCTTTAACACTTTGGCCATCGCTGCGCTATTAAATATGTATTTTTTAATAAATGTAATATGATGTCTTAGAAAAACGCATATAAAGCGAAATCTATGTTATAGTTGAAAACACTTCACATCAACGCCCTATTAACGAAATTAAAAGTTCGTTGAAATGTAGTTTAAAATTATATCTGTTTTCAACATGCACATGAGAACATAAAAATTAGTTTGTGTCATTCAATTATATATATATTTTTTGATATAACATTAGTAAGAAACACATCAGACCAAAATCTATACCACAGTTGAAAATAACATATTGAATAGAAGTTGTATTGACGTTTTATCAATGCAATGACGTCTTTGTTGAAATATGGTTTAAAAAATAAACGTTTTTTTTAACCGATAACAGTTAACTGACGAAATGATCCTAAAATGAACAATGAAAACACGTATGTGTGCTACTGCGGAGTTTTGCAGTGGTTCCCACGTTGTCTAAGAGCTTCAGCAACTGTAGGCTTTATAGTAGTAACCGTAAGCATGCTTGGTGAATGATAATTGAGCTCTAATATATATGGATTGATAGGTTTGGCCGGGAGAATCACATTTTACAAGAAGAGCAAAGAAGAAACTGCAATTCAGTGAAAACTGCGCAGTATATTTGCTATTTGACAATTATATTGTCACATCTAACAACGTGAGATAAATTTGAAGAGAGAACAAGTAAGCAACTTCGTAGAATCAAAGCTAAAGGACTTCATTTAACTTGGAGAGATGGCAAAAGAGATGACCACTGTACATATACATCAACAAGCACCAAATCGATCACTTATTACGACACAAAGTCGCCCATTAATGAAAGACTGTACTTCCAAGAGAATATGGTTGAAAAGTGGGTTGCATGTAGAAAATGTCACATTTGGTTCCATGAAAACTGTGTTGGTAAAGAAGCAAAAGATACACTTTTCCTCTGTGATATTTGGCTGCAGTAACTGGAGTTGTTTAAACATAAAAATCTACTTGTCCAGATTTCGTGTTTTGAACCTACAATTAATCTTTTTTTTTTCTATTTGCAGTCTTTTTCTTTCGTTTAGAAAAGTTACACTCGTATTTTTTATACATAATTACAGGTAGGTACAGGTTCATAGTATTCCATTTTATGTTGTTAGCAGATTTTTTGTTTTTTATGTTTAAGTCATTGTTGCTATTTATGTGACAGCAGGCAGTGGGTGAAATTTTGAACCCCCCCCTTTTTTTTCTAAAAGCCAGTTTTGTTTTGGAAAATATATTATTTCTCGTGTTGTGTGGATGAAATTATTGTCGAATCACAATAGTACTTTAACGTTTGTAAAAGGTAATGTAATACTCACAGTCTTGTTATGAGAATTGCAATCGATTTTATGAGATTCTAAAAAAGAAATGTGGTTCCTCTAAATGTTTGGGTATTTTAGAGAAATAAAAACCAGAAAAGGGCCGAGAGCCACATCAAAAATAGCACTTGGTTGTTAGACTATGACCTGGGAAATGATTAGGACTGTTGCAAGAGTCATGAAAAAGTCAGGGTCTCTAGAGGACAAAACCTGTCGGAATCCTGATAGTTAATTTATGAACTTTATCACTTCATTTGCACCTCTCAATCGCTGAAAGCAGTGTAAGTCTATAGAATAGATTCTGCACTTCTCAACAGTACTGAAGTTAGGGCTTCGCTAGCAACAATAAGCATTTCAGGAAACTGTAATCTATTCATGACAATGCATTATTCAGAGTTAGAAACCAGAACTCTTGCTTTACAAAGAAGAATACCCTTCAAAATCTGCCTAGCATATACAGTCAAGCGATACGTAGCTTTCATAGAGGTAATTGTTGAAAATTGTTCTGTATTTCATATTAAGTGTTAGCGTGTCATATATTGGACAGAAGGAAGAGTAACGACTACACTTAATGCTGTTCATTGTAGAGATAATGTAAACAGTTTACAATCTCTGCGGTACTATTACAGTAAATCATACAATGCCAAATCCCGGAAGAAGCGCAATTTTTCCATCTGCATTGGATAACGTATAAGTGGAGCACGGAAATTTGTACTATTATATTCTGGTACCGAGGAGAAGTTGAATCTTAGATCCGAAATGATCATAATATCATCAGAAGGTTTGTTAATGATATTCCAGTTACCGGTAAACAATATCAAGTAGGCTACTCCCCCACCCCCCACCCCTCCTGGAAAGATAACCTAATTCACACACTGGACTACCTCGATCAACGTTGTCAAAAATGTGTTAAGAAAAGCTAAGAAAAGAAAAGTGGATATCGGATGACATTGGTATCCAAGTTTTCACTTTTCATGCGGCTGGTTAATGGTTCAATTCCCGCGCGCGCGTGTGTGTGTGGAAAGGGGGATGGGTAGTACGGAGACTACTTTACCTACAAATTGCAACTCCTGATCTCGAGTTGGTTTAGGACGTTAATAAGAATACAACCAATGCAAATAACGGATAAATAGCAGATAATGAATATCCTGATCGGCTGCGAATAATTTTTTTTCCCGATGAGATATTTCTATAAAGTTAATTATATGTGCTTCAAAGTACTTAAAATGTAAGAATCAATTTATTCTGCTTACAGGAATTCTTAATGATAAATTACCTACAACCTTGATAGCATGCCAGCTTGCAACAAATTTGTCAGTCACTTGCTTTGACCTTGTCAAAATTGATATTATGTTTAACTTAAAAAACAAGCATGAAACAAAATTGTCAAGCTTGTTGGAATAACGTAAGTGGCTTGCTTGTTATAACCAGTGCAGGTTTAAGCTATTTGGGGATCCAGGGCTTTTGACTCCCGCCCTGGGCTAAAGACTCTGTTAGGGCCCCTGTTACTAATCCCCTGTAGTCGTAAAAATATCTTATTTACTTTTGGCGGGGCCCCTAAATCTTTGGGGGCCCTAAGCTGCAACGCCTTTAGACTCTTCATCCGGCTCTGGTTATAACTAAATTCATTCAAGCTTGTTTGGAACAAGTAGTTCCGAGGAAGCTTATCAAACTTGAAATTAATTTGAATTTTATTTCTTGCACTTCTTCTATGGTCTTAGACTCTTAGTGCGCTGAAGTCCTTTCACGTGCTAGGATTGTTTCGCCGTAAGCTATTTTGGCCAACTTCCACTCTATATTATTACAGGTCTCTCTTGTGATCTGATGAACTACGTAAAAAGAGCGTTCGTAAAGCCAGCTAGAGCGTATGATTCCGTAGTCTGCTGACTACAGCATTGGACTGGTGTATCAGTGGTGGGCCTCGGATGGACTCCCACCCAAGGAAATATTTTTATTGTTTGTTTAAGAAATACATTAAAAATTTTATTCCGTATTAAATCTTTTTTTTTTTTTGGCTTGATATGCTAAGATTGCCTGAAGTTGTACGGCTTGATGTGGAAATATGTCTTTAACATTTAAGAGGAGGAAATACAAAAAGAGATGAGGACAGAAACTTTTAGAAAGATACAGAAGGAGAAATCTTGTTGAAGCGTCCATGCCATCTAGCGGATATTGACATTTAGAGAGAATGGTTGGTTGCATGGCAACAGAAAACACTTCAGAGCTCCTATTTTCTGGTTCGTTCGTTACCTTCGACAGTGTAAGACCCTCAGATCAAGATTCAGAAAAACTGCCCATTTTACTTTAGACTATAAATAGAAACATCCAGTAAACTTGAGAATTATTATTATTATTATTGTAGTAGTAGTAGTAGTAGTAGTAGTAGACCTCTAGTAGTTGAGTGGTAGTGGTAGTAATCATTTCATTTGCTTGCCTTTACGGTATCGAAGAGAGAGGTAGCTAACAGATTTATTTCATAAAACGTTCGCAATATTTGCCTAATTTTACTGTCTCCGAGAACACATGGAATGGCACCATGGAAGGTGTACATTTCTATATATTTGCTGAAAGGGTTTAGTGAGTGAAGTCCATCTAGTACGGAACTTGACACCACAGATTCAACTTCTGTGGAATGTGAAAAGAAAAAAAGAAAAAAGGTTGGGTAAAGCTCAGATAATCGCAGTGGTACAAGAACTCACCTCAATTGAAGGCTGTTTAACGTAGCCTCCGCAAGGTTTCCGCCAGGATTTTCAGTTTCAGGGGGTGTACAGTTATAATTGGGAGAAATTTTTTTAGTTTTGGGGTGTTGTTGAGAAATTTGGTGGGTGACACCTCCACAAGGCGGTCTGGAGGAATCACTAAGTCCCCGTGACCGAGGGTTTTTACTCACGTGGTTATCATACTTTTGATTCCCATGTTCATGGGTTCAGTCCCTGCACTACCAGAACTTTTTTTTTTTTACTTTTCCTAGCTACGTCGGAAGGTTCCATTTTTGTTCTCTACCAGTTGCAAATGGTGTTCTCATTGAAAATAACACAAATTATGGTAGCATTAATTAGCAAATGCAAATTGCGGGAAGACCAACATTATTGCTGAACGTCATCAGTAAGAATTGATAGGAACAACCAAAGCGAACTGCTGAGTCGAAAGGGCGAGGGGTCGAAATCGAAATCGATCGAATAGAAAATTTGATCCATATTGATTTTCGATATATCGATTTTTCTCAGAAACGATATTTCGATTTTTCAAACTATTGATCGACCGCACATCATTGTCGAACCTGGAAGAGTCAAGGTCTTTTTTTTTTCGAAGTGCCATCCAAACTTTTGAGTCAATTGACTGCATGAGCATGAGGCGTAAGCATGACTCGAAACTTTCTTCCCGCTCTAGCTTTGATTGTCACCACGAGACCACGCAGGCATATTTATCTCTCGCTATTGATATATGTGTGTGCACGTGTGGGCATCATGTGAGAGTCTGCGTGTGTGAACATGTGATGGTGTGATATTTATAGTCTCTTTAGGCTGTATAAGAATCGGGTTCTCACCTACCTAGTCCGGAGAATATCGATTTTTAAGCTTTTCATAGTGGGTTATTTTTGGGTGTGTCGAGGTCGCTTTGCCACTCTCTCTCTCTCTCTCTCTTTGTTTTCTTTCTTCAGATGAAAGAAAGTCCTCCTCTGATGCACAGCCGACACATAGAAATGACACACAGAACCAGGATGGCAGGTGAAAAGGAATAACAGTGGACATATAGGCCTATAATACAGAAACGTGCGTGGTTTTAGTATCACTTTGAAAAGTATTTCAAATAGGACACACACACACACACACACAGACAGACAGAGAGAGAGAGAGAGAGAACAATAAACATCACAGTATTGACCAGAAGGGGAGGGGAAGGGGGAGCAAGGAAGAGTGGGAGATAGCATAGAAGGTCACAAGGAACATTCGATCATGTGAGTACCTTTATCTACGTTTTTATGATTCCTTTTTTTGAAGTACAGACACCCAACAGAAACGGCTTTTTTTTAAATGCGTAGTTGATGTATAGATATGTTTGTGTATGTCTTCACATGTGTCTTTGAGTGTTTACAAAACGAATGGAATGTGACATAACATCTTAAACAATACATATGTATAATGTATATCTATCTTTTTAATAAAACTTCAAAGGAATGTTACATAACTAGAAAAATATGATATTTTTATTTAACAAAAATAGGGGGTTCTAAGTCGCTCTGATCTTGATGTAATCGGTTCTTCTTCATATGATTAAAAAGTCAACAGTCTCGTCTTTTTGGGGTACGTAAAGTTGAAAATGTATGTATGATTGTCAACAGCAAATGTACCGAAATCATTGCAAGGTATATAATTAAAGAAAACAAAATATCATTAAAAAAAAAAAGGGTTGATAGTCATTCCAAGTCCTTTCATGGAAACCACCTAAGATGGCACAGTTTTTTTTTTTTTTGGTTTAATTCTTGTTTCATGCGAAAGTTCTATGATACAGCGGCGCACGTAAAGAAACTTAAGTGCATCTGCAAACTTTTCAACAAAATTCTGCGACGAAGATCTTAAATTTGGCTACAGATGGTCAGGGTTTGCCAAGGTGAACCCAGCTCAATAAAACCCAGTGTTTTCTTTTCGGGTCGGGCCCACTTGAAAAGTCCACTATACAACCCAGTGGGGTTTTTAATTATTTTTTGTCGGTGCTTTATTACGCCGCCTATCCTGACCCAAGTTTTTCCACCGATCGGCCGTAGCTCAGTTAGCACTGGGATGTATTGTGTTTATTTTCAGCAGCCGACCATCTTGACTGCAGTTTTCCAGATTTTCCTTTTGTCACACCAGGCAAATTCTGGGTTGGTACCTTCAAGTTAGGCTCTGTCCCCTCCCTTATCCGGGTCTGAGCCTTAGATGCCTGAAGTCGAAAAAAAATTAACTTCAACAAAGGTTTTTCCAGGATTTTTTTCCTCAGTAGCACTAGACAAATGTCGGGATGGTATCTACAAGCTAGGTACTGGGACTACCTCACAACATCCTCTGCCCTACCCTATCCCGATCCGAGCCTGAAATGCCAAAAGGCCATAAATAAATTATTTCATTTTAATGTTTATTGTATCTACAAATGTCAACTTCCCAAATTCATTTTTCTCTGCAGGTGAAGTATTTTCTTTATTTATAAAAATGTTTACAAGCTCCTCCCAGCATCTCAGCTTCAATTCTCTGTTTGAATATTCTTCAGCAGGAAGTCAAATGCAAAATTGTCAAATATTAAATGTGGTTCTGGTGGCTCAGAAAATTGCTCTCCTGTGAAAGCCTTCATTTGAGGCAATGGAACGACGTGGTGGCGCTGCCAAGTTGGTGGCTTGGAAAATCGTAGGATCCGGGCACCAGAATTCTTGCCGCGCCACCAAAGGTGGACAACCCGTGCTCCTGGGTTTTCTCGAGGTTCTCCCTTCCACACGTTTTCTTATTATTCTCATTTGTGTCCTTTCACCTAAGGAGACACAACCGTGGGACTATAAACTAGAGAATCATTCATTTCTATCTGTACACAGAAGAACAAAATAGATTATTTTAAAAATACATTTATCACTTAATTTGTATTGAAATTCCCCCGGGAGAAATGCTCTGAAATCATCACTGGACATTGGTTATGCAAGTTTATTATCGAATTATGTTCAAAATCAACTTAGTACTTGTTTCAATCAGCGCACCTTCCTGTCATACTTCAAGCCGGTTCGCCACCGGAGTTGTCTATAACTTTTTGCTACTTCTTTGATCATTCCATCTTTCTGTAGTTGAAAGAAAAAAATAATTTTTTTTGAGTTCTGGCTTATCAGTCATCTGATCTATACAACTTGAGCGAGCGAGGGAGGGAGGAAAAACAGAACACTGTCGCTGCAAGAGGCGGACCGCGGAAGTGACATGCCAGCCCAAGTTGTAAAAATCTAACTGTTTCCACTTTTTTTTTAAAGTCAAAACCCTAAACTGACTTATTAGATATATTGAAAATGTGAGACATACCATTCATAGATATGTACATCCTCTAGATGTGGGTAAAATTTGAAGTTTGTGACATTTAAAATAGGGGAGAAAATAGTTAAAAACATTGCAATGTTTTTTTAAATGGGATAACGTTCAAGGGAGTTTAGAGTACCCGAGCACCTTAAATGATTACCTAAATTAGGGCACTACACAGAAGTGCATTATAATGGAAACCATTGCGTTTTAGATTGTTATAATGCAATCACGACTGTCATTCTAACTCTAGAATAGTATTGTTGTCTAAAATTTTCAACACTGTATCTTTGTGATAATGAAATATAAGGAAGTAGCAGAGTTCAGTCAGTACTCCAACACAAACTATTAAATAACATTTTTCTGTTTGTTAATTTCGTAACCGACTAGAACGAACTAGCTCTTCCAACTAGATAGATTATAGATTATGAATTTTGATGCCCTTTACTTCATCTTCATTAATAAATTACGTACAAATGAAATATTACTAAAGTATATTATAAAATTATAAACTACGTAACCCTATTTGTCATATCAAATTCAATACAAAATTACGAATTTCAGAAATATTATCATTATCAATAATAATGTAAATTTTCATACTTTATCAATAGAACACTTGCTATCCACAGAAGCACAGAGTTTATCAGGAAATCACATCAGACTTTTTTCTTTTCTTTTTTTTTTTTTTAGGAAAACACCGTACACTACTTTTTTTTTAGTATGATCATTCAGTCCGTTGTGGTCTGGTGGTTGCTGTTCCAGACGGACAAAAACGATACTGGGAAGGTTGAGCGGCAATTCAGAGCCTGTTCGGGCCGCGGTGGACTTGATAAAGCGCTCAGCTCTGTTGCGTGGGGTACTTGGTTTGATCCCGGCTCGAGACATGTGGGCTTGTGGTGAACAAACACCGTGGGCGTGGTTTTTTTTCTCAGGGTTCTCTCGTTTCCTCCCATTTTCTTATTCCACCAATACTCCCGTCCGCAGCCATGCAGCACAGGGTTGCCCCAAATCACGTTTTTTTAAATGAAAAAGAAAATGGGGGCGTAAACACTGCTTTATTTGTTGGCCTACATAAGGATAGAAATGAGTTTATTTCTCCTTAATGTCCTTATGCAGCAACGGGGTTATGAAGGACGGGACCTACAGCTACAGCTTAAAGTGGAATCTGAACCACAATCTACATATTTTTGTTTTCCATAGAAAATAAATCGCTTTGGAAATATCTTGTTCTCACTTTATATTCATATAAACACACTACTATTGTTGTTCTTTTATTATCGTTCCAATAATAACACAGACGTTTCACGTGAACAATATCAATTTCAACAAATTAATTCCTATTTCTGGACTACCATCTGTCATCATTGAGTTCGTCAGCAGGGACAAGAACATCTCTTTCTCATTCAAAGATCGCTTCTTTATTAAACAACTAAAAAAAAAGAGCAAAATAAAGACAAACAACGCCAAGCTATGATTAGTAAGTAAGTAGTTATTATATGCATGTATATCTACAATAAAAGCCATCATCTAGGACACTGAAATCCTACCCCGCCTTTCTTTATCCAGGAAGGAAAAAACAAGCTATTGGGAGCATCTATTTATAACTTTTATTGACCGATATAATGCCTTTGATCTCACACACAATGACTGCAGGACAATATAACGAGTGTGCTTATGTATACATAACATGCGTTTTATAGGCGGCTATGAACACATTGTTTTTTGTTTTGAACATTATACGTTGTTCTCATTCCTCGTTGAATTTGGTTTATGCGTTGAATACGATATAAAATATTGCAATATTTCTGAGTGAGAAGTTCCTACCGGTCGTTGTATGAGGTTTATTCTATTTTTAATACGAATTCAATTTATTTATGGCCTTTGGGAATCTATAACAGGCCATTTCTATAATATGATTTATTACTTGAAGATAAGTCGTGTGTCTCTGAAGTAATGGAACAAACTTCGGGAGTCAAAAGTCCCGAAAATAATGCAAGAAGAGAAAAAGGTTCCTTTAAAGAAACTTTCGAAAAATGCATAGTTTTGAAGCGCTCAAAGTTATCGAGGCATCGTTGCGAATGACGGAACATCTCGATAAATAATAAAGTAAACGGTGTCGATTTGGCATCTAATATACCTGAGTAAGGTTTATGGTTAACGGTATAGATCACCCCCGCCATCTTGGTACGCACTTTCCATTGATTTACATGGGAATTGTTTTACTCGTCTTATATCTTTCAGGAGCATACTTTTAACTTCTGTTTTCGCCCAGTTTATCGTCATGTTCTCTTTTACTCATGCTATTTTATAGAAATTCAATATTTTACACACGAACAGTATAATTTACCGTTGAGATATTGTGATTTATATAGCAAACTATTAATAATAGATTATACTTATATATTTGAAGAAATTTCACAAACCAAAACTATACAAGAGTCAAAATAACCACCAAGATAAATTTTGTGAAAACAGAACTTAAATATTCTTCTTCCGAGAGGCATAAAATCAGTAAAACAATTCCTGTGTAAATCAATGTAAAGGTCATACCAAGATGGCGGGGGTGATCTATAACCGTTAACGAAGTGCGCGGCATAGATAGCTTTCCCTACATCAAGAATGTCATTATCAAGGCATGGTTTAATATGGTTATTATTAGGGTTCCCAACTTTCCAGGTTTTTGGACAGGATTAACCAGGAATTCTTCGTCTTATTCCGGAGGATTTTTTTTGGTTCACCGGGACGGTTAAAATCCTGGAATTCAATCTTCCGTTTCTTGAATAATGAATATACGGTACGTTGGTTAAAATAATGCAAGTATTCAACTATCACAATCGCAATATTTGCTCAAATGAAACAACGATTAATTCTGTGCACAGAACAACTGCCTCCCCACACCCTTTGTTCTGCTTAGTTTTACCGTGGTTAGCATCGGGTTTCCAGAAGTTGATTGATAGTTACAGGCAAAAGGAGGGGTGGACTGAGGAATGACAGCAAACCAAAAAAAAAAAAAAAAAAAATACTATTTTCGCGTGCATTAGAAACAAAACAAGTTTTTTTTAAATATAAATTTTCTAGTAACAGGTATGTTCCTCGCTTCTTAAGTCACCCACAGATAAATAAGTATACACAAGCCTATCGGCAAATACATATCCTGGAATGGGTCAACCCATAGTTGGGATACTATAGATATCCCCCCTAAACTGTATTGTACTGGATAGTGACTCTGTAAGCCCCCCCTTCCTCCCGTGCGGGTGTCTCCCCGAATTATCGAGTAGGTCTACACCCCAACTTACGGCCAAAAATCGAGGGAAACCGTACAAAACTCCACTTACACCCTCCTAATTTTGACTTTACGCCCCTCCAAACTGAAAATCCTGGCGATATCACTGTTTTTGGAGACATGACGTTAATCGTGACGATGCTACGTTGACTTTGGACGCCACTAACTACGAAAGTACTTTTTTTTTTGTCTAAGGAATTGTTTTCTTGTTTCAAGGTTCACTATCTTAACTATTTTCGATGTTTTTTTTTTCAATATCCGTTGTTTTATTGAGCGAAATATGAAGTACTAAGGTTATTTTAATCCAATAAACAAAATATTGTCGTCTACGGGCAATAACACTAGAAATAGCGAAATAATAGAAAAGGCTTAATGAAAAAAAAATGTATAGTATGTGCTCTGTCTGGACTAGAATATTGCTACCACCATAACAATATAAGGTAATATTATATTCTTTCTGATTTATGGAACCTTATCTTGTTTAAAAACAAAACAAAAAATATATATATAAAGACTTACATTATAATTATCTTAGACCCCTTTTATGCATGACGTTTTGGCGAGCAAAGCAGGCAGGCTGCAGAACGTTTTGATTTGTTCCTTTTTATGCGCCGGCTGCATGTCGCGCGTTTTGTGGGTAACAAAAAGAAAAAAAGAAGTGTAGGTGGGCAGTGTTGCCAAAGTCTTGTTTGCATGTGATAACCACTTGGAGGAAAACCTCTGAGAAACCGGACTCAACGTCTGGCAACAGTTAGGCTGAAAATACAAGTTCATTGTTTTCATAAACATAGGGCTAGTCATTGAAACGGCGCTTTCTTAGAATACGACGATCTGTTTTTCAGAACACAACAACAGAAAATGTCGACGTAGGTGGGTAAGAGCACGCATTAGCTTGCATTGTTTTACAGAACGGACTGTTTTTTGCGGCATTCTATAACCGTTTGGGTCAAGACTAAGTTACGGAGCCAGTCGAGTCAGGTTACGGGTCGGGTCACCAAAAAGTGACCCGGTATCAGCTCTGTTTGTAGGAAAGGGAATAGCCGGGACTTCACCCTCTCTCCAGAATATCTTCCCTGACTCAGTTTTTCCAAAATCCATTTGGGATATGAATGGGCTTCAAATACATTTTACCTGTCTAAGAAATCAGTACAAAAACCCCATTTGGGGTAAAGGGAAGAGTGACGCAAGAATTCTACTCACAAAAGAAGTGATATCTATTTTGCGAGTGACTTGCTTTGTGTCACTATGGCGGAAGTGTTTCTTTTGCAATAAATTAATAAAATAAAGAGACTTAGTAACACAAAGAAAGTCACTCGCAAAATGGATATCACTTCTTTTGTGAGTATGATTCTTGCGTCACTCTTCCTTTTACCCCAAAGGATTTTTTGTACTGATATCGCTTATTTTTGTAAGGCTGCTTATTTTTTAAAAAATGCACAAGAGGTCGATTTTAGACCATGGTAGGCTCTATATCTCGAAAACGGTAACTCCTATTAGAAAAAATAAGCATTTATTTAACCCTATGGGACCCGCAATTTACCCCAAACTCCCCCTGATACCAACCATTTGGGGCTAAAGCAAAAAGACAGAATGACAGACACACTTTTCGATCATTTTTAAAAATTCTGTGATTGCGCTTAAAAAGTAACGTTTGAACCTCTTCACCGATTTTGACGTGTGAATGGTGTGATGCACCGTTTGAAAGATATTGAAGCGTAGATTACGATTCCGGAAGTTTCGGCTGCCTATATGGTCTGGAGTCAGTGCTATCATCAGAAATGTGAAATTTGGTTGTGTTTTTTTCGAACCGCCCTATGGGATCCCAAGGAGGTCCTACTGACCTCATTTTTTTTCTGTCTTAGTATAGCAAAGAACTTTGTAATGCAACTTCAAGCATCAAAATCGGGCTTCCCTAGATCCGAAATTAGCTGTACATATGTGAGTGCCGCTAACAGACTCGTTTGTGAGCGTCACTCGAAAAACTACCGTTCTTCATGAATCTTCTTCCTCCGCATATTGAAAATTGCACAGCTCAAGCAAGCACTAGAGTACCCGAATCACACTACAGACAACAGCAAATCTTTTCTCTTACAAATTATACATAGCTTACATATTGTCCAACCTTCACAAGGTTAATGACGAACGCATTAGAACCGTCGTTCACTAATGAGTTTTTTTTTAAAGGGTAGAAAAACTTATGCAATACACGCGCATGTTTACAATGCTCGACTAATAGCTATACAAAATTTTCCATCCAACAATAAGTTTCAAGGCAAGCTTACTGTAGCAGAACAAGTGGAAACATGTCCTGTACTTAGGCAAACAAGGTTTAATAAGAAGTCGTTTCAATATAAATTTGTTTTATTGGAAGTATATCGTTACGTAGATTGAATTTTATTTATGGCCTTTAGGCATCTAAGGCTCAGACCAGCATAAGGGAGGGGAAAAGGATTCGGGAAGGTGTCGGCCAGGCTCTATGTTGAAGGTGCCATCCCGGCATCGGTTTGGTGTAACTGAAGAAAAAAAAACTGGAAAAACCACTGAGATCGAACCCACAACCTCCCGAATGCTACGCCAACGCTATGACAAGAAAGTAAATTTGTTATTAAAAATCAAACAGTTCTGGCAATTTATGGCCCGAGCCCGTGCAGACCTGTAATATACAGGTCTAGCGTTCTTATTAAGTTGATTAATGATCAAAAACGTATTCATCAAAACTATTATTACTTACATTTTTAAAGCATTGTAAAGTGACAAGAGACAAGAAAAATAATGAGTAAGTACTTCATTTTCTTTTGGGTTCAAGTAAATAATTGAATTCATTTAAGAACTTAAGGCATCTAAGGTTCAGACCGCGATAGGGGAGGCGCAACGATGTCCAAAGGCAGCGGCCCTAGCTTTACGAAAGCTACCATCCCGACATTCGCCTGTTGAGACTAAGGAAGTGCCCACGCTCGACCTGCACCCAATGCCGCTTGGCCGGCAGATACGCTACCCCTAAATTTTTCTTGTGTTGTGGCAATTATATTTGTTAATGTTAAGATAAGGGATACAATTATTTTTCATTATTTTTATCTTACTTCTCGATTAAATTTAAGCTGTTTTACCGATTTTTTTTAAAAAAAGAATTGTAAATTCATTTTGATCTGGCCCGGGCCAGGGCTGAAAAGCTTTTGCTATGCCCGGCCACGCTGGACCAGGGCTCAATTTTACCCCTGAGTATAATACATTACCAAGATTGAAATATGACTCAGTGTCAAAAGGAGAATAGCGGTATAAGGGTAATAATGATGTAGTGTAGTGATATGATGCGCAGGATGTCTGATTTATGTCCCCCTGTGGGTGAGTGAGTGGTAACGCTCGCTGCCAGGTTCGATTCCTGGTAGGGGACACAAATGGTTCGAACCCACGTTAAATTGTAGCACCTGTCCTTGGGACGTCATCTTCATATGATGGAAAGCATTGACAAACCGCCATCGGTTCAACTTACCCACTGAGTTTCGTGACAAAACCTGTCTTCAGGCAGAACACCCATCATCAGCAACCAGCCGTACAAGACATGCGAAGTTTTAGAGTCACAAGCTATGAAACAGACGGATCTATCGAGGTCGGTAGAATCAAATCTGTAATCAGTTTTTTTATCTGCTTTCGTTGATACGGTGGCCTATGTCAGTGATTCTGCCAGACTGACCTAATGGTGGGTGCCAACTCTCCAAATTCTTGAATATACCCCGTAACTTAAAAATATTTACTGTTGGAAATATATAGACACGCTGCAAAACTCTACTTATACCCACCAAACTGAAAATCCTGGCAGAATCTCTGGCCTACGTCTCAGGCAGGCAGACAGACAGACAGACAGATCAGCGGATAAATGAAGCTAAAACATTATTTTTTTTTTATTTGTACAAAAACAGAAGAAATAAATTGTTATACTGTATTACGTATGTAAAAATATTTCCGTCCAACATTGTTAAGCGATCAACAAACAGATAAAAATACTTTAAAAAAATGACTTTGCAGGTAATAAATGCCAGAATTAGAATTTGCATTGAAATAATAAATTATAATTACGTATATCACGTCATCACATTATACAATATATCTACTATTTGTTTCTGTGTGTATATGAGCAACAATCTTATCTTGCAGATGAAAATTACCTGTGACAGCCCTTTAATTACCAACTTTAATTAGTAGTTGAAACTCTACAAAAGTTTTAATTACAAAAAGAAGAAAAAAAAGACCTGTATCACTACCATCGTTGGTTAGGTAAGGACCCTGACCCACTCAGAGAAAAGTTATTTTGCAATTTGGCCACCAGGTGAAATGCTGAATGATGTGGTGAAGGTGCTATGGGTTGTTGGGAACGCATAGAAGAGAGAGAGGTTTAATACAGGGCGGAGGCAGCCAAGATTATCAAGAGAGAGACTACAGGGTTATCTAGTCTGCGAATCAGTGTTGCCAAATAAGGGAAATTTAATGCTGTATCGGTACATTGACGAAATTAAAAATAAATTTTCACAAGCCCGACACCAGGAATTGTGTAAAATAAAGTGTCAGTTTCAAAATCATCAGATTAAAATGGTCTCCTAGATCAAGGTTACTGGTCTTAAATCTGAAATCAGTTTCTCTCTACCTGTATCGGTGAGGAGGCACTAGCCTGCGTTACAGACAGATGGGACCCAGATAGCATGGCAGCTTCGAACAAGATTGTCAGTAATTTGCTTGTCAAACTTGATATTATGTTGAACTTAACAAACTAGCATGAAACAACATAAGTGACTTTCTTGTTATAACAAGTAATTCAAACTTGTTGGAACAAGCAGTTATCCGAAAAAGCTTGGCAAACTTGAAATTTGTTTGAATTTTGTTCCTTTGTACTTCTGCTGTCGTCTCAGTGCACTGAAGTCCCATAACGTGTCAGGACTGTTTCACCATAAGCTAATCTTAGGCATACCCAACCTCGTACTACAGATATATCTTGCGATGTGATTAACTAAGTATAAATAACGCTTGGAAAGCCAGGTAAGGCGAGTGATTCCGTGGTCTAATGACTATAGCATCGGACTGGTGTGCTAGTGGTCGTTGAATCGATTCCTATCAAGGGCAACGCTTTTTTTTAAAAAAAAAGAAGTACATTATGTTTTTCTTGACCTGTAAAGACTATTTCAGCCTTGATTCCTGTAAACTTGAATCAACCATTGCTTAATTCTTTTTGGCTTGCTTTGCTAAGCTTGCAGTAAGCTGCCCCACAAGATTGATTTACTTTTAACTCAGGTCAGAATTGCAATGTGGGGAGAGATATACTGACATTGCAAATAGGACCAGGATTTTTATATATATAAAGAGGTGCTATCAGTTATCTAAAAACACGGAATTAGATACTGGAGATGGATCAACTGGCCCAATACAATTAAGCTGGGTCAACTTAATGCCGGTTTTCGATTAATCTTGTCTTGTGAATTGGGGTTTACTTGCGTCTTATTGGTTGGTCTATGCCTGGGTGTGTGGAAGCAAAGAATGGATGCAGATCTATCTAAGGAAGAGAGGAGGAAAATTGGAATATTTTAAATAAGGTATTGTGCGGAACGTGATGTTCAGTTGTCTTTTTAATCAATTTCACCTTCCAGGTGATCATGGCTTGTGATGGCTTCAATTTCGGGTCACTAGAAGTAGATCCGTCTCCCGTATCGAGATCCATGATCTAAAAAGAAATATAAAGTAATAAATGAACAAAACAAGTTCTTACAAGATAACACATATATGAACATATCAAACATCCTCAGAAAGAAATAACAACAAACAATAACACATCATTTAATTGGATTGTTACATTATTTCTAATTACTAAAGTACATTGTTACCTTTTCATGCAGGAGTGCGTATCATGTATTTTTACAATCCTTAGATAAATTTCTATTGTTAAACAAAAGATTATGCGTCTTTGTTAGGAGTATATACTGTGTCCATTGCTTGAATTTATCAGGGACGTATCCAAAATTTCGTTTCGGAGGGGTCCACCAGTGTAAACGAAGTGTCCATAATAACGCCTAAATTTATAATAATTTTACAAAGGAATCATAATTTTGAAGTGGGGCGGATCCCAGGGGATTTTCTCTTGGCTAAAGCACTGTAAAGAATCTATAATTTATGTATATTAAATTAAGAATTAATAGAACCGTTTAAGGCTTGTTATAATTTTGACTACTTATTTTAATTTAAGATTCACTTACAAAAATATTAGTGTAAATTTTGATGATTTAAACCCTTATTTGGACTACGAAGTAACGATAAGAAATTTGGCAAGGCTTACGTAAGCACAAGGGGAAGGGGTCTGCTTATTGTTTGCTTACATTCGGGGGAAGGGGTCTGCTTATTGTTTGCTTACATTCGGGGGAAGGGGTCTACAATTACTAAAAATGTGATTGGCTCTTATACTTGAACGCCCCATCTCGTGAAATCATCCATACAGCACGAGCAACGCTGACATTTACATTTGTATGTTGCCATCCATTCTCATTCTTCACCTCTCGACTTCATCTGCTGTGTCCAGCTCGTTTTCCATTCTTCACGGCCTAGTTACGGCTTCTAATGTAGAGTCTCGCTCTAGGAATTTCGCAGGGAGGCCGCTATTTTACTCGATACGTAACTGGTTTGTTACGTAATAACTACGTGTTGTGTAAATAAAGCTTTGAAAATAATTTTTGCAAGCTCCTAGCGTGGTTCAGTGGATAGAGTATCGGTTTGTTGAGTAGAAAGCCCGGGTTCGAATCCCGGTAAGTGTAAGACTTTTATTTCCCTTTCAAATTACATTTCTATGTACTGATTATTAAAATATGTTTTCTTGTATTTTTTTTCGTAGATTGGGTTAGAACCGTGGATTAGTTTAGGTTAGGTCAGGTCAGGTTTGGTTATATATCCATTTACACATCTAGTTTACACATTTCGATGGCCAGACGTGATTCTAACGTTCCTTTGTCAACTCTGTCATAGAATCCACGCTTCGACTCCGTACAATACAAAATTTCCTACAAAAAAAATTAATTCATCTTTTTCTTCACGTTTTGGTTCATCCATTCCCAGAAAAGTCGCTTCTTCTTAGTGAATCCCTTTTCGCCTTTGATATTCTCAGCTTTTATTTCCTTTTCACATTTCGTATTTTCACTTCTAATCTAATATTATCGGATACTTGAAGCAGGCACAGGGAAAACGGATATTTCTGCAATCAAGCGAAAAATCTTACGAAAGAAAATGGTCGGTATTTACTCGACTTTCAGTGTTTAACCTGGTAACATATTAACAGTTAGCAACGTTGCATTTTGTAATTCACATATGATTATTCATTACTATCATTAGAAGATATACAAATTTCCAATAAGCTAACATACTGCCATTTGAAACAGAATTAAATTTTAAAATTGGTTGGCAACACTGACAACTTTTTTTTTTTACGGGACGAATACACCTACAGTATTTTTTCTACGGTGTCCAATAATGTTCGTGCCAATTTTCGTGCGGAGCAATTTTAAAAATAGAATATTTAAAATAAGCTGACAACACTTGAGGGTGTAAAGTGAAATTGTACAAAACATGGCCCTGGCCAAGGTCTAGTTTTGTGCAAAAAAATGGTCTCCCACCTATTTTCCCCTTTTGGGGTGATATGATGACAAACTCACACTTATGTTTATTTATATAGGTGGATCGAGTAGTCCAGAGGATGCAAAATCAGCTACCTAAAAACATTTTTAAAAATGAGATATCGGTATTCCCCTCGAGCTCTACGGAATGATACTGGAATGACTGCTTAGTGTCAAAAGATAGACGCCAGAGCAAATATTTAAATTCGTTTGTCCACTTCCAGTCTAATCCAATGTGAAACAAATTTTCAGCTCTAACTCAGTTTAATACGCTTGATATCGCTGTGTGGCCCGTTTTTTGATTCAAGTCTTAGTTCCTGAGTTATTCATGTAAGAGTATACCGCACTCTGCATACAATAGAAAATACTGCAAATAATATTTACGTTTTTTTGCAAGAATTAAGACATAAATACAAAAACGGGCCACACAGCGATATCAAGGATAAAAAACTGAGTTAGAATCGAAAATTTGGTCCATATTGGTTTAGACTGGAAGTGGACAAACGAGATTAAGTTTCCTCTCCGCTCCCTAGCTTCACATATTCATGAAATTTTCAATGGCTGCAGTCAGTCCAGTATCGTATTAATGGAGGTCGATGGTTGACACTTGATCTTCCATTCGCAAATAAGACTCACGTATAAATGCCGCACAGTCATTCAACAGAACAAACAATGACAAAGAATCAATGCAACTTTTTGTCGCATCACATATGACAAGATGTCGCATCACACGTGTAAGATCAGGGCATACAGTATTTTGGAGTTTTGTAAAACACGAATATATTGTCTTTGCATGTTACTTGCGCCGTCGGTTGAATTTCCAGTTCTTAATATCAAGGTTCAACTTCTGCAGAATTTCCAGCAGTAAATCACAAAGATACTGGTCTGTGGTAGATATGCATTTTACAATGCCAACAATTCTTTCCTTAACAATATAGCACTCACTGGTCTGAAACTTTTATATCTTGAGTAGTGTCTAATAGAACAGAAAACATTCCAGCTTGAGATACTTCTTTGGAAATATCTTCTCTGTGCTGATAGCATCCAAAACATAATTCACCGTGATTTTTAAAAGGAAAGTTATGTGACCACCACCCTGCTTACTTCTTCATGCCTTATTTTACTCTTCTCGATGACCTTATCTAAATGACTTTGAAGCGGAAGATCAAATTTGCTTAACAAAATAATATTATCCAAAAAGTTTTGTTTCTGCCACGCCACAGACTGCTTCATTTCCTTTTCCTCTGTAACTGAGCCCTCTTTTACCAATGAGTTTCACCACATCGACACTCGATGCATGACCTATTTGTTCTTCTCAACCTGTTACTGCCGTTATTTTAGCTGTCCATGAAGAAGTAGTTTCTTAACACTATGTCCACTTTTGTTAGATATGTAAGCATCCACACTGGCCTGATGTATTCTAGAAGAATCGTGTTCTCTTCTTCGCTGATAAGCGTGCTTAGTGTTACGCTCGTAACGTACACAACCTTTAAAAAACGTGTCTGTTCGATCTGCGGAATAGTCTATGTACACCCTAAAAAAACAAAAAAAAAAAACAAAAAAAAAACAGCATTTTGAGCAGGACATGGGTTTGCACGGTTTCAATCGATTTTTCATCGTATTTCTTTAAGTTGGGATGTTGTCGAGAATTTGGGGGTGAGACCCCCACGGGGAGGTCTGTCGGAATCACTGGTGCTCGTACAAACTTTGTCAGTTAGAGTACGAAAGTTTTCCGTCTTCATACTCACTTTACTTATCATTTATCACTGCTCTAAATTTTACGTGTTCCTGAAAGGAGCATGAAAGAAATAGTTACCGTACTTTACTAAAACCCTCCACGGTCAACTGCTTAGGCCCCGAAGTTCGCAGCGCTCCAAGTGACAAACGAGCGAAACATAGTGCATTAAGGGAACACGTTCGGCTGCCTCGCTTCATCACCCATCTTACACCGTAGTTCGAGATAAACTATATCCATACTGTCAGGGTCGAAGCGATCTAATACAGCCTGTGCATTCGCACTTGACGCTATTTGCGACTGTGCCATATCAGCTGTATTGTTTGCCTTATTAGTAGTCATGGCCAAGGTTAAGATAATCTATATCACAACTGAACTTCAAACGAAATACCAGTTTAGTAGCTACCAATAAAGTAGCTAAAGTAGCCTATAGCCGTAACCTTAAATGCTTTAAGTACAATACTCCAAATAATAGAATACATTCAATATCCGGAAACCAAAGCACGTTTATTGTATAGTATCATGGATAAGACAACCAACACAACTTTAATATGTAGGAAACTTAATTCTTAGCATCAAATGTCTAACTCAGATAGTACGACATACACAGGCATCACATGCATAAATAAGACAATATTATGTACTCAATATACGTAGATGATAGTAGGTAACTGAAAGCGAAGTACAGGTCTTCACGTTTGTACCATCCGTAATTATACATCAAGATGAAGTTGCGTCCTCTTGAAACTCATACGACAGTCTATCGCTATTAACAAAGTAAATATTCTGACGATGCAGAAAACAAACTTGCGTCTAGGAAGAGGAAGATAGCATTGCTATGATTTAGCAGGAAGACAGCATCGAGTGTGCAATAAAGAAAAACAATAAAATAAAAACACCGTGCCTGACTTACCTAACCTCCACGTACCCTTGATCACTAATTTTATTAAATTTTCTAATGCGTAAACTGTATATACTATACATAAAAAAGAGAAAAAATATTTTTCTTAAAAAAAAAAACACACCAGAATTGGATCCCGGATTCTCCGCTTTAACTTTCCGACAGGCTACCAATACTCCAAATTAGCAATCGGAAAACAGCCGCTTGTTGGTCTTATTTACTCTTTAATGCCTTGTTTAGATTACTAACATTTTACGATGGTAAAACTTATGAGTAAAAAAACTAACTTGCGTTCAGACTACCGAACTTATCTTGGTTATCGGGCTTATATTACCATTGTCTGTAAAGAAACAGGTTGAGGTTTCCGTGGTTGAGTAAAGAATCTGCTTGTTACACGGGAGAGGCTTAAATTATAAAAAATGAACACAAATGAATTGATTGTAGCGTCAAATTTTGTAGATTAGTTCTGCCATCATTGTTTTATATTGTAAAAGTAGTACGCACCACTATTACACTATATATTTCGATAAAGAAAGAAATAAACTCACGAAGTGATTCGTGCCTAATAACTAACTTGCGTTTAGACAGTCATTTCTTACTAACGTTACAAGATAACCGTCGTAAGATGACACTAGTTAAATTTGAAACCCGCGTTAACGGTAACTACCGTTTACATTAATAAAATGAACTCGGGTTAACGTTAACCATGGTAAAATGTTAGCAATGTAAACAAGGCATAAGGAATAATGCACCTGCGGGAGAATGTATTCGTATTATGTAATATAGCGAGGAAATGGTTAATATACCCATCCAGTAAGCATTCTTTTTAATAATTGCTGTTTTATAATAATATTTGTTATATTATACAGTCTATCGTTCATAACATTTGATGTTTTAAGGTCAGTAATTTATTAGCTGCTATGGTTACTGTCCGCCATATTCGTCGGTCACTCTATATACCCTCAGTCACTGTCACTTTTTGTTGTATTTATCACTGATAATTTTAAATATCTTGTTGAAAAACTATTATATGAACCACTGTAACACTATGTAACTTTTCTGCATTAATTTTCTTGAATTGATGTCCGAAATACTTTTGAAATGTTGTAAATTTAACACAAGTAATTTCAACAGCTTTCTTCTATTAATTCGCCTTTTTGCCAATCCTCCTGTTTACAGTACACCTATTCCCTGCGCGAGAATGGCCCTGCCCTACTCTGCCTAGTCGCAAGTGAAAACGAGCATAATGACTGAAAATGACTTCACCGTTGCCAGGTCGCTGAAGTACCTAAAACACCAAAGTAATAAGTTCATCCTGAAAAAGGTACTAGATCATATTGGTACACAGGCTCTTAGAAGGCGCTTGTTACGAGAGCAGGCGCAAACCAAATATACGTTTCGTGTTTTCTACTGAACTGATTTTCACGATTGCTTGTTCCGTTCAGTTCGAAATTTTCTTTCATATGTTGTATCTTGGGGGCGCTTGGGGGGGGGGGGGGGGGGGATGGCGCATCGGGCGCCGCCCGGTGGTCCTATTCGCCCCTGGCCTATGATCAGAGTAAGAACTCCATTATTTACCGTTAAATATTAAAAGAGAAAATCCATTCACAGTTTAAAGAACTTGCGACTAGAGACAGGATGAGCACACGAGGCTGAGCAATTCTCACGCATGCGCATTACTCCTTAAAAGTAAATATTACGTCCAAGCAGGAGATTCCCATTGCCAATTTATCGTATTGGTAGCATGTTAGAAAGCTAATCCAAAGAACCCGGGATCGAATTCTGATGTAGTTTTTTATTTTTTCTCTTTATATATATATATATATAAACGCATTAGGAAATTTAATAAAATTAGTGAACAAAAGCATGTGGAGGTTAGGTAAGTTTGGTGCGGTTTTTTAAAATTTCACACACGATAAACTCGTGTTTTATCAAGGTGCCGTTCCTCTCGGTAATCACAAGTGTAAAAGAGGCCTGCATAATCTTTATCTTGTTTTCTAATTTGCTGGCAAAATATCAGATTGGACATAGATTTTTCAACTGGATTATTCAGTTCTACCTTTAAAGAATAAATTAATGCCACTTTCATTGCTTCTGAGCGGCTCAATTTGCTTAGTTTATGTTGCCAACTTCATAGACATTTTAAAAATCTAAATAAATGAAGTCGATTAACGTTCAGTGAGAAATCGTCCACTTCTGGTCTAAACCAATTTTACCAAATCTTCAGTTTTAACTTAGGTTTTTACGCTTGCTATCGATGTACGTCCCTTTTTCTTATTTATGTTTCAATTCATTAGTTATCCACTTATCAGACTGTCCATTTACACCTTTGCAAGAATTAAGACAAAAAAAAAAAAAAAACGAACCACACAGCGATAACAAGAGTGAAAAAAACAACTTAGAACTGAAAATTTGGCCCATATTGCTTTAGACTGGAAGTGTGACAATCGAGATTCAGTGTTCTCCCCACTCCGTGGCCTCATATATTCATTAAATTTTAATGCCATTGATCAGTTCAGTATTGCCTTTACATAGAGGTCAATCGGTCCATTTTCATTCCAAGTTAATTTAATCCACGAATTAGTTTACAAGTCATAGATAAAATAATTCTACATATCGAATTCTCATTCTTACATTCTAATTCATGCCATCTGGTGTCAGTTAAGCCGTACTAATTCTAGCAAAAGATTTGTAATATCTACGTTTTTCATTTATGGCGGATAGATACGGTGAAGTATCACACACTCAGCGCGTACTCCGTACTTTTCTCAGTTTTTCAATCAAATACAGAAACAATATTTGGAGATTAGTATTGTTTCATTTTTAGATCGTCTTGACAGACACCAGATGACATTAAAGAAATCAAGAGAATGGGTTTTCCTATTTATAATATTACTTTATCTATGACTTAACTGGGGATAAATATTTTATGTAATTAGCTGTAAGTTACCCTTGAAGGATTTAACACCGTCAGCACATCAGTAATGATTTGATCACAAGATGGATATTTTAATGTCTACCGAAGGGAAAATATTTTAAGGTCAGGTTTTGGCAACATTGCAAAGAATTCCGGCTCACTAGAAGCAGAAGCGAGATAAAGGCAAAAGCGCTTGTCAGGTATTTTCTTTGCAAGTTCGTTGGCAATTTACCTTGACTTCCTTTTCGGCGAACAACATTAAAACAGTCACTCACTTACTCTCCGTAGCAGTCACGTTAGCTAGATAGAAAAGGACATAAAAGAAAGAGAAGCTATTCTGAGTAGTATCTCTTTCTAACCACGAAAGAACTTTTGAAGGATCCTTGGTCTTGGAAGGCTACAAGGTCCATGATTGCGTGTGTATACACTTTTATTTTATTGGTCTGTAACATCATCATCATCATCGTCGTCATCGTCAAGGAAAGGAGTACCAAAATACCATCATGAAAAGCTGACGTAATTAATAGGTTACGTTGTTTATATATGGGAAATTTCAAATTTCAAAGTCAAGTAGAAATTTTCATTTTTTTTTTTTTTTGGCGATTATTCGAATAGCAACAAAAGAAATTCATAATATAATTAAAATTGCAATATTGTTCTTTACAAATATTAGCCAGTAATTGAAAACGAAAATTGTATTTCTCATGGTCAGTAACGTAACTAGACTTTTGGGCGCCCCTGCAAGCAACATTTTAGATCCTTTCTCCTAAGACCCTTCTAGTAGCATCTAACACATATAGCGAGACATGTCAGAGAAATTGTGTCCTTAGGGGCAGAGAATGGAAAGGTAGTGTCCAAGACCTTTATCTGGACACTATACCGGCATTCGACTCGTGAAAATAAGAAAAATACTCAAAAACCTTTCTCAGCACTGAAGGCAACAGAGTTTGAACCTGCATATCTCACCAGTGTCAACTCGAAGTCCACGACCGTATCCACTAAACCACTAATTATGTACAACTTGTATCCGTTTTCAGTTTTCAACGTAATGAGAAGTCGAGTATTGTCAAATACACTTTTGAAGTTGATAATAGCCAGATTGTCCTTAGTAGATTGAAGAATATTAAGATTTTATTGAAGGAAAGGTCTATAAATTTCCTTCAATTATTTAAACAAAGGTCTCATTTTCAAGCCCGCTTGCGTTTCAATTGGCTATTCACCCAAATCGCAAGTAAAGCAAGCAACGCAAGCGAGCTTGAAAATGAGCCCTAAAAGTTGCAATGTTAAAAGTGACAGATCATGTTCAAATTTCTGGAAATGTACGTTCATCAGCATTATAACAGTCAATATTATGGAATTTAAGCTCACTTAACCATAAATTAAATATTAATTGTGACTTGGAAGATAGTTCAAGTGAAAAGTTGAATTAAATAGGTTGAATTGTTAACTTCTCTAGAGACGAGACCCACCAGTGGTGGATCCAGGATTTTCGTGAGAAGTAGGGTGGCAGGTGGAATAGACAAGGGACATTTTCGATATTTTCCCACTAAGGGATTTTTTTAAGAATATATATCTCCCCTGATATATCTTGGATGTCTACCTTTACTGCGAGGTCGTAGAGCTGACAACTCTACACCGCTAAAACATGTCAAGAAATAGTAACAGATGGCTCATGTATTCTCCTGGGGTAAAATATTCCGGAGGTAAACTAGTCCCTCATTCGGATCTCCGGGCGGGGACTGCTTCAGGGGGCTCCAAGAACAGGATTAAGAAAGACCTTAGAATAGGAACGTGGAACGTACGAACATTATACCAAACGGGCGCTCTTCAGCTGGCGGTACGCGAGACCGAGAAGTACGAGCTAGACATATTCTCGATACAAGAAGTTCGGTGGGAGGGTTCACGATTTCGGAACAGGATTCCTCATTAAGAACAGGATCCTTCAGGCGGTCCAGAATATAGAGTTCGTAAAGGAAAGACTATCGTACGTTACGATGCGTACTCGATGGGGCAACACGGTTTTACGTCTATGCTCCGACCGAGGTGGCTACTGATAACGACAAAGAGATATTCTACGATGAGCTAGAAAGTCTGTTTGACCGATTACCGAAGTATAATTCGAAAATTGTGTTGGGTAACTTCAATGTAGGGAGGGAGGAAAAATATTGACCTACTATAGAAAAATACAGCCTTCACGAAAAGACCAACAACAATGGAGAAAGACTGATAACTTTCGCGATTTCGAAAAACCTACTGGTAAAGAGCACGTACTTTGAACACAAAAACATACACAAATACACATGGGTATCTCCGGACGGCAAAACTCTCAACCAGATCCATCACGTATTAGTAGACAGACGAAGACACACCAACATAATGGATGTTAAGTCGTACAGAGGAGCGGAAAGTAGTGATGAGCGCAAGAGTCTTGGTCTTGCAGTTTTGGTCTTGGTCTTGCATGCAAGACCAAGACCAGCCTGCAAGAGTCTTGCACACGCACTATTTGAATATTTTTAAAACGTGGAAAGGAAGGGGAAATCATTATATCTTTCAGTTGAATTTCTTTGGCTTCTGTAAAAATACCGCTGGAGTGAAGGTGTTCCCAGTTGTGCACACCGTGTGAGTGGATCTTAGAATCATGCCGTTGTTACTGTAGCATACTAAACTAAACATACACTGTACACTAAACTTACAATAGAAGGAAAAAGTTTCTGTTAAGGGCCAAGTAAAGCCAAGATCTCTGACAAGAGATGGCAGCACTGTCTCTGTATATGTCTAATGTATTTTTATCGTTGCACGAAATTTCAATTCTGCTCCTACAAATTCAAGCCTAGAGAATTCAGACTTTCAGGGAAAGAAAGTTCATAAGTAATCCAAGAATTCTATCCATGCCGATTTTTCATTTTCTATCTTGTTCATTGTTGAAAGAGCTTCATTGTTATGGGCGTAATAACAATGAAACATGTCCGCAATAAATGTAGTCCATCAGTGGTTTAGCGATTGCAAGCGCCCTACGCCCCCCAAAAGGTATTAGAAACCATTATTTTTTTATGTATTTATAATCTCCTGCCAACCTTCCCCTTTCCCACAGTTGTATTGTTGTTCCTTTACGGCATTACTTTCTATGGAATTTTGTTCATTTTCGATCATAAACTGGAGTTTGTATGGAAAACATTCAATTTGCGAACATTTTCATGGTGACATTTGTGTTCTACACGTAAAAGTACCTACGGAAATGCATCTGATAACTCATTTAGTTAATATAAAGTTTCACCTTCAAGGGTGATTTTACTGCTTAAATGTCGCTCAAATTACACAACTCAACTTATTCGGGACACAAATATATGACAGAGTGCGGGTCTGTGTGTGCTATTTTCGCTATCCATATGCTTCAAATAAGGTCCGAAGTCAAAACTCGCTGAACAGCAAAAATAGTTCCCTTGTAAGTTTTAGTTAAACACAATAGCCGTGTATGTTTGGTCTTCCTTTGGAACTTACCTGGAGCAGGAGAATGGTAAATAGTTGGAACAGTGACTAGAAGATGACAGAGAGCACAATTCTATGGATTGTTACAAGGTAAGAACTTCAATGTCTAAATTATTTTGGACATCATTTTCGATAACCCATGATTGCATTCTGTCAAAGCTTACGAAACATAGTTGTGTGCCTAAAACAGCAAGTAAATTTAAAGTAAAATAATAAAATGTTAGTGAAGTTTTTCAAATTAAAGCGAAATTGAACTTCGGTAGTTCTATTCTGTACATTTACATGAAAATAAACAATACATTAAAACATATTTCCGTTACTATTGACGCATTAAGGCACGCAATGATACACATAGCTTTTACTATTCCCTATATCCGGTGTAAAATTTTCGTATGAAACGTATATTTTTTTTTAAAAGCAAGACTTGCAAGACCAAGACTAGGAGAGCAAGACCAAAACCAGGGATACCGATGCAAGATCAAGACCAAGACCGCTACGGTCTTGGTCTTGGTCTTGCTTTTGCTCATCACTAGTTTCATCAAGATGAAACACGCTATATCCCGTATACTACGTGAATGTGAAACACATAGCACAACTATAAACTCCTGGCCAAGCTCCAACCAACATTTCTTTAGCGTTCAGACGGCATTAATTTCGCCGTGTTCTTTGGGTTTTCGTCCCACTAGGCGTCAGTTGCCGGAACAAGTGAATAATCACTCGTTGAGCACCCTGATGGTGGTCGGTGACGCAATCACTATGCCGTCTCAGGACTCTTACTTGTACGCTTGGCTGTAATCATTTGTTTCTAATAAAAAACAATAAAAATTTCAAAGGCTGTTCATCAAACCGGTGAAACAAATAGTCGGGGATAATTGCCTTAATTCGGATAACTCGTCGAAAAACTGGGGGTGAATGGTCAACCTAATCTTGTATTAAACGTCATACTTTCCAAAAGTAGTTCTGTAATTGCAGAGTACATAATCTAATCCAGAAGCCACACGTGATTTAAATGTAATACCTATATTAAGTCAGTTATTTCCTAAACAAACTTGTGAGCTTCTAAGAATGGGACCTACAGTTTTTATAAATTGGGCTCCCAACCACTGCATTCAATGAACCCTGGTGGGAATTTAACCAGACAGACATGCTGTTTATTCGTTACTTTGAAACACAGAAGGAACTTTGATTCTAAATTTTTAATATTTTGTTACTTTTAGTTATGATACAGTACTAGTTTTCTGTTACGGTAGTGACTCTAACAGTAATTACAGTATTATTAATGAGAAGTTCACTTTTTAATGTAACGCAGAATATTCTTTATTTCTTCTCCATCTTGTCCAGAACACTTCACAATAACGATCCGTTACATTTCCACCACCTTCAATTGCATCGCGGAGGCATACAATACTGTCAATTTTACGCTTGTTTAACATGTTTTTACATTCCTTATTATTGTGTTATTTTTATCAACTGTAATTTCCAAACTTAAAAGGCTTTCATGAAATATATTGGTTATTTCTGGTTCAGTATGTATTCTTTATAATAATGTATAAATGCTACTCAGATAATAGACATAAAAATACGTTAAATGTCTATTTTTAACTCCATTGGCTCAACTATAGTTAAACTTCCACGGGTAGTTTAAGTCTAGAGCTTATGAGGATCTCGCGTTAGATATAAAATATAAGATAAATGTTTGTGTATGGTAGCCTTAATATCCACAAACAGATGATAATTTTTGCGCAAGCTAAAAACATCTGACAATGGATATTTAAAACAATAACATCATCTAAATGCTTCTGAAAACAAATACAAAAACATACAATATTCTTGTATGTAAACTGTAGTTTATACTGGCTGTCCTTCTTTCCATAATCCTCGATTTATTAAAAGCACATTATCCTCGCCATGGATAAATTTGCACATCATATATTCGAACAAAGTCATTTACAGTTTCTTACAGACGGACTATTTAGAGTATTTGCTTCTCTCTCAAGCTAGTCAGTTTTATGTCGCAGAACATCGTTGAACTTCTTTCCAACAGATGACGCGAAAAAACTTCATAATATTTATTTTCTAGAAGAAAAAAAAAATGAAAATAATTTTTAACCTCTCTTTTATTAAAGGCAACAATTTTACGCGACTACAAGGTCTGAAGGTCACTGTGATATTGTTCACATATATTCAACGAAATTCAGTCATTAAGCTGTAATACTGATTTCACACAGAAACTATTATATAGTTCAACTAAGAGCATTGACTCAAGAACAATAACACTATCTTCGAGGCTTACGTTCTAAGAAACGGTTTGGTTTAACACAAGTTTGTAACATAGCTTCTACAAATATAAACATATTATCAAGAAATAATAATAAATAAAAAAATTCAACATTTATGAAAAAGCCATAGAATGTTTTTTGGAATGTTTTTTTTCCTCAAAGCACCTAATCATTGATTTATGAACACACACACAAAAAAAAGAAAATATTGACACAGAAATCATGATAGCCCCTACATGTATATAAAATAAATAAAGACTCGAAACTTCAGGTTAAGAAAACGATCATTTTTAAAACTAATACAAATATTTCGCAATAATGCAATGCTTTATTAATAAAATATTAAGATAAAAACATTCCATACATAACATAGACCATTTTGTTGCCATGGAGACTACAAGACGTTCTGCTTTACCACATGGGTCCACCACGTTGTTGCCGTGGAGACTAGAAAACGTTCTGCTTTACCACAAGGGTCCCCAGGTTGTTGCCGTGGAGACTAGAAAACGTTCTGTTTTACCACATGGGTCCGTCACGTTGTTGCCGTGGAGACTAGAAAACGTTCTGCTTTACCACAAGGGTCCCCAGGTTGTTGCCGTGGAGACTAGAAAACGTTCTGCTTTACCACATGGGTCCCCAGGTTGTTGCCGTGGAGACTAGAAAACGTTCCGCTTTACCACAAGGGTCCCCAGGTTGTTGCCGTGGAGACTAGAAAACGTTCTGTTTTACCACATGGGTCCGCCACGTTGTTGCCGTGGAGACTACAAAACGTTCTGCTTTACCACAAGAGTCCCCAGGTTGTTGCCGTGGAGACTAGAAAACGTTCTGCTTTACCACAAGGGTCCTCAGGTTGTTGCCGTGGAGACTAGAAAACGTTCTGCTTTACCACAAGGGTCCCCAGGTTGTTGCCGTGGAGACTACAAAACGTTCTGCTTTACCACAAGGGGCCCCAGGTTGTTGCCGTGGAGACTAGAAAACGTTCTGTTTTACCACATGGGTCCGCCACGTTGTTGCCGTGGAGACTACAAAACGTTCTGCTTTACCACAAGAGTCCCCAGGTTGTTGCCGTGGAGACTACAAAACGTTCTGCTTTACCACAAGGGTCCCCAGGTTGTTGCCGTGGAGACTAGAAAACGTTCTGCTTTACCACATGGGTCCACCACTCATAATCACTCTCATTGCCTGCCAGATAAGAAATGAAAATTTTTAATCGCTTGAACGAATAAAAGTAGGAAAATATATTTATGAATTGAATAACATCTCGTTTGATGTCATGAATTTCATTGCATTGCAAAAGTATAACTAATATGCAGACCCACTCATCCTTACCCAAACATGGCGACTGGATTCATTTCCATTTTTCAAAAGAAAATTACATTAATAATTATGTATAAAATTTTGAATATTTTAACTATTTTAAATTCTTCCATTGCTTAAGAGGTGGACATTAGGTAGGTATCCCATTCCTTTAGGCACTTCAGTGTATATTGTTAACTAAATACATTAGGTTGAGAGTTTCTTCCATTCTGTTACTTGATATCAATCTTAAAATATGATAAAAATTAAGAAGAAAATCACGATAATTGAAAAACTATCTCAGACTATTCTGAATTCAGCACACAAAAATTATTAAGAATCACAATATTTCCATTCAGAAAATAGAAAATGTATTTTATTTTATAACAATGTTAATTTTGAATGGCCTCTTTTATTGACACTATATCTTTACAAGTGGAATATCTAAGTTTTGATTTTATACAATTTTTGACTCTGGATATAACATACAGGGTTCAGCAGAAAAAAATGAGGATTGTCGATAATGGTTTAGGCAGTAGAGCGTCTATTATACTTACTGTGTATCATGCTCAGGTTTGATCCCCGTGCAGACTAATTTTTAAGAGATCTAACAACCCACGGGCGGAGTTTCCTCGCGCAAAAGAGTGTTGTTTGTTTAGTATTACACATGTAGCCGCTACATGAATTTTCTGTACAACTCATCAGTGGCGGCGTAAGGTAATCTGGGGCCCGGGGGAAATCAACTTGATTGGGACCGTTCGTGAACACAATCGTGAGCACAAACTGCTACTGTTGACCGAAATATCTTATTTTCCGTTATTCCGAACCCCGCGGGAAAGCTGGAGTCCCGAAAGGAGGCTCACTTGCCATGGGAATGGTTATTCAAATTGTGTAGAATCATGCTTATCAGCCATTACTGCCACTCATGAATGGTTTGGCCCGTAGCTGCTTCTTTGTTGTTCTCTACACGAAAACTGTAATTCACCATCATTATTAACCGTTTTCTCTGCGACCTCCAACAGAAACGAATTCACCTGTGCTTGCTATAATTGTGACACTATTGCTCCTACCGTGGAAAGCATGCAATTACGTTAGGCAGGTTTTATCGACAGAAATTTATTTATGTGATTCTGTCTCCTTTGTCTGTCTTGATTGCGGGTTTCGTAATCTCAGAAGGAATTATGATTCAGCTTGGATTTCTCAACTCGTCTCTCAACGCACTGCACGGTATACTCAGCGTTGCATGGGGTTTGGTATTCGTCGATCAATAGTTTTGCCACCAGGATAACACAACTTCGCATCCTGCACGAGTGACACAGGATTGCGTAAATATACACTGACTTCCGGGTGCTTCCTTGATACCAGCAATCAGTGGATTTGATATCTAGATATCTGAAATTGAATATCGTTATCAGTGACGGAATTGTGGCAACTAGAACCAATTACGAATATCCTCCTGGTGAAAACAACTGTATGCCAACACAGTCTTGAAGTTATATGCATGTGCTTTACCAGACTGGTCGTTTATAGACGCGAGGAGTAGGATTGCAGTGTATGGGAAATAAAACTACCGATATTTCTCTCGTGTGATTCAAGTGTCCCGACGTCGGTTCCAGAAGTGAAATAGAACATTACTCAGAGAATAAGAACCACACTACAAGGGTTGCCACCCGTGCCGATTCTGTCGGGATCGTCCGATTTTCGTTCCGAATCCGAGAAAGTCATAGCCGGCATCTTCAAATAAAGACCTTTCAAGATTTTACTATCACTTATTTTTTTAAAAGTAAAAGATATAGATTTCCACAGAATGATTCCCATGTTTTGGTGCTAAATATAACATAACTAATAGTGATTTTACGAATAGTATTTGTTACATTTAAAAGCAAGTTTTTCTTCCTCTAATTTAAAACTCCCGGGAACTTAAGGAGAACTCCGGAACAAATTAGCTTCTAGGTTGAACCCTGAAAAAATACAGGATAAAGACTTAAAAACCGTAAATGTCCTGGGAAATCCAGGACGTCTGATATCGTGAGTCATTCCACGTGATGGTAAAGCCATTAATCTTAGAGTTCCTCCTCTGATACGTGTTCCTCAGTTCCAAAACACAGAAAATTCAGTACAAGATGGCGCCCATATTTAGAGTTTCATTTTTAGTGTTTAATGCTTCTGCGTGTTTCTTAATTGTTTGGTAATTATTTTATAAAACGTATTTATGTCGTGTAGACCTCTATGGCTCAGGCCGGGATAGGTGGAGGAAAGAAGTCGGGAAAGGATCAGAGCCTAAGTTAAAAGTTCCATCCTGGTATTCTCGTGGTGTGACTGCTGAGAGAAAAAAAAATGAATAATCCTGTTAGGATGGTCGCTCGCTGGTATCGAACCTGGCATTTTCCGAATACAAGGTCCACGCTCTACAACTAAACTAAGGCCGCTATATATTCATTACTTTGAAAATACACGACTGTTACGTGTTATTGTATAAATTTATGTGTGTACTAAAAACTCGTTTGCCCGCAGCTTGGATTTATCCAGAAAGGATTTTTCGAAAAAAAAAAAGAGTAACAAAAAGCAAGAAACCATAGTGGACTTAAAAGAAAAAGAATGGCCTATAAATTGAAATATATACTACTTCCCACCATTCTAACTCCTTATTAACATTTATTTCCTGTGTAATTATTCTAGATATTTTAATTAAGAACTAATGTACTATGCATAAAATAATTAATACGACGTATTCTCCCAAGTTTATTGTATTTTTAAAAAAAAAAACTGTTCTCTTTGTCTTTTGTAAAGTACCGGTAAATCATTTGTAACCGGATTTCTGAATTTCAAGCGCTTATAATATGAAAAAAAAAAAAATCATAAATCTGACTTATCCGGAACGGGTCCGGTCCCATGACATGAAGTCTGAGTAAACGAGGTTTTAGTGTATGCGACCGACCTTTGGAGAAAACTAATTATGAAAACTTTTAGGCTGAATTCAATTGTTGTTTACATCTTCTCAAGAAGCTTAGGCAAGTAACAATTTTTATAGCTTAAATTATAAAAATTTTCCTAAGGTCGTATTCGCGGAAACAACTCTTCCTCTTGGCGGGATGGAGAAGAATTTTAAAATCTGATGTTTTTGTTTTTTGTTTGTTTCTTTCTTTAAACAGTTAATAGGAAAAAGTATAAAGTAAATACGTATCTACTTTATGGTACGGTTTAGGCCTAGTTTAGCGAAATCAGTAGCAATTTTTTACTTCCGAAGAAGTCCTGAATGACCCTAAAACCTATTTTAAAGCATAACTAGTGAAAGTACTTCCTATGTACAGAGACTGTCTCGATTTTCTTGAACAGATAGGTAGCAACCCTGCACAACCATTATCTGGTATACCTGAACAAGAGGTCGAAGATTTTAGCCCCGTCTCTATTAGATTGTCCTGGTTGTGAAAGGCTGTGAAATCAGTTGGAGCCAGAGCTATCGAAATCTAGCTTCGAATAAAGAATCTGATAAGTCGCCTCGCATTCCGAAGAATCTAGAGACTGTAGGGTGTCAAGCAGGGGTGGAATGGCATTTTTTTTCTTGGGTACACGCTGTTCCATAAGTTTTCGGCCAGACTCTTCTCGGACATGCGATAACTTCAATTTTTCTGGAACAATAGTAAATTCTTAACGAAAAATACGTGGTTGCATAGCAAACAGGAGTTAGAATTACATATATCAAAAACCGTTCTGTGTATTCATCATTAGTGAGAGAGAATGCCATTGTCCAGTTCGATAGCCGTGATTACGTATGTCTTCTCTACTCGCGTCCGTATCCGTTTCGATCGTCCCTTTCAGTCTGTTTCTCTGCCGGGTTGCAAATAGCTGAGTACACGGCGTGTACCCATCGTGTACCCGGCGTTGTTCTAATATGCAGGTAGGTACACGCTTCCTTCTAAAAATTTCAAGGTGGGGTATACGCCGTGTACCCGCGTGTACCCTCCATTCCACCCCTGGTGTCAAGAGCCACCATGACGAACGCAATTGTTCCGGTATATTTAGGTGGCAAAACATTTCCTCTATCTTTAAATTTGAAAGAAATGCCGGTCGTATGTAGGAAAGGTAAGAAATCTGTACCTAACGATGGCCATAATCACAAATTTCCCAGTTCTAACCGTGACTTACCGGTTGTTTGCTGACCCTAAGAATGAGGTACTATGTTAACTGTTGCTTGGTCTATAGGTTGGAGCTCTAAATTTGACCTCTCAATCACCCGATTTTGTAAAATTAATTTTTAAAGTTCAAGCAAAACATTTGTCACTCTGCATCATTGCAGGACCCACGTGGCACAAACTATTGGTAACGCAAACGGCACGGGTCCACTATTACCCAGCAACTCAGATCCTTGCATGCTCCTGCATCCAATGACCGATGACGGTACAACATCCAGCTATCGCAGGAAAACTTCACTCTCATAATATTGATTGAATTATTGTATATATATTTGGGTACATAAAGGAGCATTTAAATATTCGAAATTTGATTTAATACATTTTGTCGGTTTACGTCCTTATAACGACAGATGGATATGAAAAATATACCATTACGAAGTAGGAACACTACTGGTTTATCGTTATAATTATTAAAATAAATATTTTTTTTACGAAATTAAGATATTGAAGACAACAAAATATAAAATTACTACCAATACACTTAAAGTAAAAAGTATATTTACATAGTATTTTAAGACCTTGTTGATGACGACGAAGAAATTATCTTCCTTAAAACTAAAATGCACGTTGTTATGTAACAATTTGTCATTATTATTAAATACAATTTATTACAATTAAGAATATAGTTCCAGCTCTGTGGAGCAAAACTCAACAATGCCTTTTTTTTTATCTCAGCATGGGTTTATTATTTTTGTAGAACGAGAAAATAGGTGTTGACTTGAAGTAGATGTATTCGCACCTTGCTCCAGATATTCA
This sequence comes from Lepisma saccharinum, assembly GCA_022664845.1. Lineage (NCBI taxonomy): Eukaryota > Metazoa > Arthropoda > Insecta > Zygentoma > Lepismatidae > Lepisma > Lepisma saccharinum. Next base: position 54,994 of record JAGDQP010010031.1, read on the forward strand.
CTATTTTTTTTTCCTTAATAAATTTTCTTTCTTACTATTTCCTGTGATATATTAACTTTAAAAACAAAGCTGAAAACCATGAGCTGCTAACATCAGGAAGGATCACAGGAAAAAGAGTTAAATTCCCTGATAAGAAATGAATTGAAAAATGTTCAAAGTTGTTTTCATTCTCCACACTATGAAATAATTGAAATATATCGTTTATGAGTGACTAGGTTAGCTTCGACAACGTTCTACGTACGGTTAGGTTAGAATAGATTAACAGTAGATTGGGACGGCCGTACGCCTTGTGCTGTTACTTGCCCGTACAATTCATTTTATCTTTATTAACGATACAGTAGAACCTCGATAACTCGAATTACTTTATACGTTTAATTTCATTCATTCTTCCTTCATCTTCCCTATTCTACCCCGCGTTAATTTACATTTATACGTCGAGACAAAAACTTTAAATTCTTGTTTCGATCTTTGTTCTCCGATAGAAATATGTCACAAAGCTATTTCAAGGACATAGGGGGAAATCATGATTGTTCTTTGAAACTGAAAAATTAGTGATAATTACGTAATAAGTGAGTGTATCCTCGTGTATGTTGAAAATATTTTTTAAAGATGTCTTCTACTTACTTTCTTAACTTCTAGTTCGCTATAACCCGAATATAATAAATTTGTTAGTGTAATGCGGGGTGCACGATAGTCATTTAATGGGTGGGGACGCCTACTCCCTGTATCTACAGTCTTATCAGAATGTCGTCAAACAACAAGATGGGTCTTTTGGGGACAGGGATTCGGAAAGAAGCGGTCCCTGATCTTTATTACTAATACAATCTTTGTATTTCTTTGAGTTTCTTCTATTTTGGGACTGTACTGCATCGACGACCTGTTTACTTGATAGACAGCGTCATTAGCCACAGCAAAGAAGGGTTTTCTTTATTTTGATACCGAGCGAAGTTTGGGATAGTACTTAGAATATTATGGTTATGTATTACTTTTCCCATTCGTGTTCCGAAAGAGTTCTCACCGAGAGATGACATCAGTGATTCCGTCAGACCCCCTGTGGGGGTGTCATCCCCAAATTCTCGAGAACATCCCCCCCAACTTAAAAATTTTTTTGGGTAAAGAATCGCTAGAAACCGTGCCAAATTCTACTTACACCCTCGCAATTTTGACTTTACACCCGCCAAACTGAAAATCCTGACGAAATCCCTGGATGACATATCTCAAACAGGCTTACCCACACACACGACTATCCAGGGCATAGCTAATTACATTAAATAACCAAATACATTATTTATTTCTTCTATGGCTTCAGGGGGCTCTATGAACAGGATTAAGAAAGACTTTAGAATAGGAACGTGGAACGTACGAACATTATACCAAACGGGCGCTCTTCAGGTGGCGGTACGCGAGACCGAGAAGTACGAGCTAGATATTAGCGATACAAGAAGTTCGGTGGGAGGGTCAAGATAGCATCCCACAGGGCAAGTACACTTTCTACTACGGGGGAACACAGTCTCACGATTTCGGAACAGGGTTCCTCATTAAGAATAGTATCCTTCAGGTGGTTCAGAATATAGAGTTCATAAACGAAAGACTATCGTACGTTACGATACGTACTCGATGGGGTAACACGGTTTTATTAAACGTCTATGCTCCGATCGAGGTGGCTACTGATAACGACAAAGATATATTCTACGATGAGCTAGAAAGGTCGTTTGACCGATTACCGAAGTATAATTCGAAAATTGTGTTGGGTGATTTCAATGCAAAGGTAGGGAGGGAAGAAAAATATAGACCTACTATAGGCAAATACAATCTTCACGAAAAGACCAACAACAATGGAGAAAGACTGATAACTTTCGCGATTTCGAAAAACTTACTGGTAAAGAGCACGTACTTTGAACACAAATACACATGGGTATCTCCGGACGGCAAAACTCTCAACCAGATCGATCACGTATTAGTAGACAGACGAAGACACACCAACATAATGGACGTTAGGTCGTACAGAGGAGCGGAAGGTGACACTGACCATCAATTAGTGATCACAAAAGTAAGGGAAAAGTTATGCATCGCGAACAGAGAAAGC
>JAGDQP010010032.1:0-56497 GCA_022664845.1 Lepisma saccharinum
AATCCTAAGCTTTTAGGTTGCTTGCAATGCAATATTATTTTAATTGCGATTAGATATTTTAATTGTAATCAGATGTATTTTTGTTTTCCTGAATCCAAATATTTTTCATTTGTTTCAAAAACTATTATTTTTACTTTCGTCTTACTTACAATCAAATATTCTTTTTTCTAAACATTCATTACAATCGTGTATTATTCAATGAGTATACCTTATATTTCAAGGGACAATGACAGGTTAGCTATATGTATCTGTATTACAAGTGTAGTGATTCACTTTCAGCAAACGCATCCACGTTGATATTTGTGCTGCCATTCCACGCTGACGTAATGACACCAGGGGTTGCGCACAGCAGACTCTGAAACAAGTGCAAAATTATTTTACTACAATGTACTAACCATGTTATCCCTGCAGACGAAAAACATGACTTTAATTTTATCCACTCACTACTTTTTCAATCGTATACCTTACGTTTACATCCGGTTAGGTTTGTATTGTCTATGTATTGCATTACGCATTTTTTTATAACATAGATATGTGATTTATTCTATCATAACTCTTAATTCTTTAGTAGAGGAAACGCACATTTCTTCAAAGTTTAAAGTCACTCTTTAAAGTTTACATTAATTGCAATCCCAGACACCAAGTTTAACATTTTAGTATTTTTCGAATAGCAATTTCCAGAGCATTAAAGGGGGAAGACAAGATAATGTTGTTTATTATGTGTTGTTTATTACAATTGATGTTTATTAATCGTTTTACATCATGGGGAACAACATATTCGAAAATGACAGTGTCTTATTCTTATTTTTTCTCACTACTACCACTCGGTACTTAAACCGATAAAAAAAAATGTTTTACAAGTGATGTTTAATATTCGTTTTACATCATGGGGAACAACATATTAAAAATGGAAATGACATATTTTTATTTTTTCTCACTACTACCACCAGGTACTTAGAAAATTTTTCAATAAAAGTGTCATACAAATGATGTTTATTATTCGTTTTACATCAAGGGAAACAACATATTGAGAAAACTGGGGTGACATTTTTTCTCACTACCATTCAGTACTTAGAAAGTTTTAAAAAAATGTCTTACAAGTGATTTTTAATATTCGCTTTACATCAGGGCGAACAATATATTAAAAGATGGGAGTGACACTTTTTATATCCGTATTACCTTCTCTAATATTTTTTGGACATTAAATTTTCAACATGTATTAAAGTAAGCACTACGGTAAACACGTGTTCAAGTAATGCATCAAGTTGTCTTATCGCCTCGTCAAAAATATACCTTCCCTAGTCAATAATGGATTACCAATCTCTAAACACGTTTTTCAATAGCCATTAGGTATATATGTAGTTACTCTTAATTTTTGAGAGCTTCATTCATCTTACTTTGTTCGTGTAGAGGACTATCTTTGCATTTCCAAGGTCACCTTTTATTCTCTTCAGCATTGTTAAGTGTATGCCTTGCCTTCTGCAGTATGCAATTTGTATCCCTGGCTTCCGCAGTCTGTAACTTTTTCCTCTTGAATTCTGAACTTTGTTGCAGCCAGCGCAGCGGCACGAAACATTAATGCCGTATGGTCAGGGTGTTGTGGATGCGCGAAAGTGCCAGAGGTGCTTCCAGAGGTTTCGGTCTTGGGACAGCAGCCTCACCGATAAGCCACAAGAAGGGATAACTGTGCAGCTGGGAAACATTGCCCTGCGAGCAGCGGTGGAAGCAAATCCAATGCTAATTGGTGAAGAACTGTCCAGCGAACTTCGACCATTCATTGGCATCGGCAGGACCTTCGGTACATTTCCAAACTCGGAAAATGTGTACCTTATACGTTAACGCCTCAACAGAAGCAGCAGCTTGTAGACATCTACAGTTCTCTGCTTACCCGTCGTAGACGTGAGCCATTTCTTGACAGAATGGTGACAGGGGATGAAAAACGGGTCATCTACCATACTATTACACGCATACGGTAGTGGGTACCTAATGGGGGGCGTAGAAACTGTGACACCCCTGCAAAGTTATGTTCATTGTTTGGTGGGATATCCGTTGGAGAATCCATTTTGAGCTCTTGTCATGTAACCAGACCATCAACGCAGATGTCTACTATCATCAGCTTGAACGCCTACGGACTAAACGTCTTGCTCTGCTTAATCCCAACGGTGTGCTCATCCACGGTGATAACAAGCTCCCACACACGGCAAGAAGGATCTGTGCTAAGATCGTGGAATGTGGCTGGGAGAAACTCCAACACCCGGCGTTTTCACCAGTCTTTGTCTCAACAATAATTTCCGCAACCTGCGAAACCACCTTTCCGGGTACATACTGCAAAATGAGGATGACTGGCGACGAACATTGACCCAGTTCTTTGCCTCGAAAACCGGTGGCTTCTTTCAGCGGAGGATTCAACAACTGGTTGACAGGTGGCAGAGTGTTTTTGAGTCCGACAGGGATTATTTTCCTGACTAATTGTAGTGCTTAGGTAAGTTATCGTTCTTTTCCTCACAGTGCAAAAATACAACATCACTTATAAGATAAGCTGATATGATGTATATTAAATCTCAGATTTATATAAAGTGGCCGATGAAAAACTTTTCAACGTCACGGTCTACCATATGTCAATACTGAGCTAATATAGTGTAGAAGTGGGGAACACAATACAAGGAATATTTATTTTACATCTCTATCGATTAGAGATTTAATTTATGATGTGCTACATATCGAACTCAGAAATTGTATCCACTAGCTAAATTTTGATCCTAAGAATACATTTATTTCATTTTTTTTTCTTCTGATTGATATTCACGTTTTTTGTTTGTTTAAAGTTTAGAAGGTTGTCAGAAGGATCGTATCTAATTTGTTTTCCCATTTGATGTTTACGTAAATATTTTATTAACTATTATTAATCATTATATAGCGCACTATTCCATTACTCGTTAGTCTCGTCGCTGTAATAAAGGCTCGTTCAAGAATTACTTCTGCACGTGTTTACTCGTTTTAGATCCGCTCCCCCCCCCCCCCCCTGTAAGCGAAACTGAACACATTTTCTATCTCTAACACATGGAAGATCAACTAAAAAATAATAATAAAGCTTCCTAAAGACGTTCTTTATTATGGGTGTTCTACCCGAAGGCAGGACAAGAGCCCTAAATCTCTATATCAGAGCTGAAATCAGGTTATTTATGGGGACCCGGCCTGGCCTAAACGTAAGTGACCCGATCCGAAACTTCAATCGAATGACCTGATTGATTGTTTCGGTCTCAGAAATATTATTAACTGGGAATTTCGGCGTCGTTTTATCATGTTCTTAGGCAATACATCCGGTCCTTTTCATCCCTGAAAAATCACTGTTCAAACGAAAGAAACTTTTCTTTGTTCTCTCAAATGAGAGTCTAAATGGGGCATCGGGTCAGACCGGGTTACGAAGCCTAGACCTGGTGTAAAACTTGTTCCGGCGACCCGTTTTAGCTCGGCACTGGGTACGTGACCACTGCCTTCCAGAAGATGAATATAGCATCCCAAGAACGGGACCTACAGTTTAACGTGAGCTTGGAACCCTTTATGTCTCCAACGGAAATCGAACCCGAGATCCATTTATTAAGAAAAATTAAGTGTTACCACCCACCCTCCTAAAAGGGCCTAGATGAGAGAATGAGCTCTCATTTTGAAAAATAAAGCTGGACATTTTAGCAACCTGCCAGGATCCCAGGATTGTGTTGTCAACTTCTCTCCATTTTACATTACAGAATGTTTGAGGTCTACAAAATTGAAAGAGCAAGATTAAGCTGATGACATGAATTTCATTTCTTCCAGACGCAAAAGATGACAAAGTGAAAATTATATACCCCGAAGGAGACATGGAGAAAGTTGTAAATGATATTTTGGGGGGAAAGTTAATTCGTTTGATAAGATTTTCATTAACGTCTTAAATAAATGGGTGAGCTTCTAAGGACGAGAGTTACAATTTTTGGTAAAGTGGCTTCCGTACCACTTTCAATAGACCCCGGCGGGAATTGAGCCTGTGACGACGCGTACAGAAAGTAAGCACTCTAACCTCTCAACTACGCAAGATCTTTTTATATTTGTGCTTGTGACAAAACCTACGAGCATTGCGTACCTTTTTACAACCCTAATTAGCAAATGCTCTTTCTTACGTTTTGCGGGTCTAGAACACACGTGGCCTCCGTAATACCATAACAGTGGCGTATCCTGACTTTTGAGGTTGGGCATGCAATGTTATTATTATTATTATTATTGTAAAGAATTATGTCAAAATCACATTATTTGTGCATACTACACAAGAATGTCATGTAAATATAGCATGTTTAAAATGGTAGACTATCAGAAACTAATTACGATAAGACTCACTAGTTACTTGAGAAGAAATTCCTTTTGGTCTTCTTGCAGAATTCTTCGGTGACTCTGTCAAAGAATGAATCTTTGCTTTTCATTTCTGTGAGGTCTTCCTCTATAGACATCATCGCCAAAGCCGACAGACGTTCTTGTCCTTGCGAATTTCTCTGGAATGTTTTTATGCGTTTCAACGTCGGAAATGAACGTTCCACTGACGATGTAGTTGAAGGTATAACTCAAATTAATTTGCACAATTAAAGTTCTTGAAGATCAGTGTGTTGGTCACTTGAAACTAAGAATTCACAAATATCTTCCAAAGTTTTCCCCACAAAATGCTCAGGAGTAGAAACCCTTGAGTTCAGTTTTCAATCATACAAAATAAAAGAATTTACCATATTCCTTCTCGAATTACACGAATTGTTGCTCCGGCAAATCTAAAAATTTTGAAAATTTAAAACAATCAATACGCTCTGAAAAAGACATTTCTGGTAACGAATCAAAATAATGTTTTAGCTGCAAAAGTATGGTGTCATATATTTCACAATAAAGCCTCCTGAATCCCTCCTCTGCCGATAAAGAATGTTCTTGTTTTCGACGTTTTGCCGGCGGATAATTAGACAGTAAAGTGTCGTGCCAAACATTTTCGAAATTATTGTCGCGTTTTGATGACAGAGTCTCCTTCAGTATGAGAATTCTTTTCTAATAATATGTAATGTTTAAAGACTTCCACTGTAAGATATTAAACATTGCATCGGCGAAAGAGTATATTGTCTTTGTCTTGAAACAAATTTAAAAGAAAATTAAACCTTTGCCAGAAATCCGTCTTGTACGTTAATACTATCTCAGTCCCCAGGAGATTCCAAGATGGTCTCGAATAATGTCTGAAGCTGATCTTTGTATTTAGCAATAGTTTGCACTGATGGATTGGAAAAGTTCCATCTCGTAGCTGCAAGTCGGGGGAATCTTTTTAAATAAATTTGTCCAATAAATGAGTTCTCTTTGTTGAAAAAGATAAATATGTGGCAAATCCATTCATCGTAACAAAGAATATGCGTCAAGCAGTAATAAAAGAAACGGATTGTGATAACAAAAGATTTAACTTATAGGCGTAACAATGTATAAAAACTGCTTCCGGAACACTTTCTTTTACCCGCGCCTTTACCCCACTTATGTCACCTGCTAACACAGCATTTCTATCGTAAGTTTATGCAATCAGTTTATTTTTGCACTCAAACTGTTCTAGAACTATCATAATCAGATTTGTTAACGCAGCAGCACTTCGATCAGAACTAACATCACTGAACCCTAAAAATCTTTCAACAACAACGTAGTTGTCATTGTAACGCAACACAATAGATAATTGAGATGAATAGGTTACATAAGACGCTTCATCGATCATAATAGATACAAAGCGAGTTGTTTTAATTTGAGATTTAATTTATTCAATCATAACTGCACCCACACTTTGTATTAAATCATTTTGAATTAAGGGAGATATGACTAAAAAACACACACACTAGATGTCTTCAAATGATGTTTTAGTTTTTCATCAGATTCAGACAAGAATTGCAGAATTTCCACGTAATTGCCGCGGTTGTTCGATTCAACGCCCTCGTTGTGTCCGCGGAAAGGTAATTTTTGCTTGCCCAAAAGACATGTCACAGACGTTAGTCTTCTCAAAGTGCCCTTATTCTATCTGTTTCATATGGTTTAAGAATATCCTCTCGGTTTTGCTTATCAAATTGCAGGTGTATTCTGATTTTGCCAAAACTCCTCAAAATTAAGATGGATGTAAGAGTCAGATTTTTTCATGCCTTGAAATAGCCGTATTCAGGTCTGCATAGCCCCGGTTTTTACTGTTCCACAGTGAGTTCTCGGTTCCGAACAAAATACAAGGCCAACAAAATAGCTTGCACAAATTTTCCGTACCGCACAGCCACACAGTTTTATTGTATACTTCGGATTAACCATACGCCCACACGTTTTGTTTTGTGACTTTAAGTTCGTTAGAGCTGGAGCAGGTCGTCTACACAAAATTATATTTAACTTTTCCTCCATAGGACGAACGCTGAAAGGTTTCTGAAACAAGTTCAGAATTATATCTTCTCTATCCATAATTAACACTGAAAAGATACACTGCACACAACACTAATGGTAAAGTAAAGCGGGCGCGACTATAAATATTTCAAACCGAGCGAAACGAAATAGAAATAAAGACCGCACCGCACCAGAACGAATATATTTTTTGCGCCCGAAAACACACAGTATAAGCTATAATGCTGTGTGATTGGTTGAATTTTATGACATAACGGTGACTGACTGTTATCTTCAGGAACCTTTCAGAGGCGGAACTTATTCACCTACTCTGCTACGAATTCTGCGAGCAGAGGAATCATCCTACAGCAAGTCAAAGCTCGTTGATGTGCGGTTTGTCCTGAGGATGAATCATCCCATCTCATTCTATGTGTTCGCTATGCGTGTAAGTTTTCAAAAAGAAGGGAAGAGAGAATTTTGACATTTTCACACATTCTGCTGCTAATCGAAAACATTTGCTAACCATGAGAGCGTAGAATTGAAATTGTAAGTGCTATGGATGTGAAGACTAATACTAAAAAATACAAGAATTATATTTTGATATCAATGCCACAATCCTGAAAAGTTAAGAATAAGTGAAATTTTTTTTCTAATTTTTAGTATATCCAGTACACGAGGTCTTCACCCGAATCACGCAGCTTATTCGCCTACGGTAATGATCGCGATATTGACCCTAATGAGAAATCCAATTCACCCGGTAACCCAATCTTGACCCGGTGACCCTGTCTTGACTCGATTTGACTTGATCTTTTTCCTGTGGTTTGAATTAATAAATAGTTTCCTTTGTAAGATTCACAAATTCTTTCCGAATAGACTTTCTGATGCTAAGTTATTTGCACACCTTCGGGTGTATTTTTGTTCTTTTCCGGAGATGACACTATTCCCATATGTTATTAGTTATTACTCTTGTCGACCTTTTCGACGTCGTATGATACTCTGGAAAGTAACACTCCTGTTCCCGGTCACCACTGAGAGAAATTCTCTTAAGGTGTAGAAAATCATAAGAGAAGTATGGCAAAACCCTGTTTTTTTCCTCCGGATTACCGGGTAAGGCCGGGTGCCAAGCATAGACCTGGTCCAAAACTTGACCCAAATGACCCGATTGATCCTGTGACCTGTTTCAGTTCTGAAATACAATTGAAACTATTTCATCCTTATCCGTCAATATCTTTTTTACCGTTTATAACGATACCTCGCTACAAAGGTTCTAGCCGTTACCGTCCTCTTAGAGCATTCGCCAGGAACACCATCCCACAGGCATGTGACCGGCTAAGGCCACAAGTGTCTGCCTAGCTCATAAATATAAGTAAAGATCTATGATAATGGCTGCTGTTCTTCCAGAAGCACATTTATTGCCACAAAGCCTAAGGTCAAGTGATTATGGTTTGTCATTGCGTCCCACTAGATAGCGTTCAAAGGACGGCGCCTAAAGTTTAAACTTCACTCCGAACTATTACGTTCAATCCTTCCCCACCGAGAATCGGAGAAGGAATCTCTCAAAAGGAGACGGCCACTCGTCGTCAAGATGGGGGACACTTGCGCAATGAAGTGTTATCAAATTTACTGTCCCATTGCGAAACATTACTGTTATTCATTGGTGGATTTCGAAGCAATGTGCAAATCAATCGTTTTCCCACTTTCAAACAGAAGACTATATTCTCCTCATTTCTAAGAGAAGCATACTCTGGAAAAGACAACATTTTGCAGAATGGGCTCTCTCTGCTTCCAAATGTTTTCTACATGAGAGATGAAATGGGGAAGAGAGGGAAGGATTGAAAGAAGTGAAAGTTATGGAAGGAGATTGTAAACAAAGCGGCGATCAGTGCGTTTGGTGGGTTTGTCCGAGGACCTCCGAGCCCAAGGAGGGGATAGAAAAGAGTAATTTTATCATTTTACACGATATAGACTCCTCAGTTTCACTCATGGGTGGCTTTCAAGTTTGAAAACACAAACAACATCATTGATATTTCAAGTTGTTCTTCTTGCCGGCAGATGGAGTGCACGATTGGAGAGCTTAGAGAGCCTGGAAAGCAACACCTCTAGTCAATGTACTGAACAACCGTAACGTATTCTGTAGCTCTCTCACTCTGTGACCATTTTATTGATTAAATTTCACCGTTGAAAGCTCTCTTTCCCTCTGAAAATGAAATATCGATCTTAGAGTTACACTACCATGGAAAGCAATTGATTGGTGGCGACCCACTTTGGATCAATATTGTCACGGGAACGTATCAGTTTTTTTTTCTTTACTAATGCATTTCAGATGTGTGCATTTCCACATAACGAGAGGACCACAAGCATGAAGTAGTGGATTATTAGTAAAAAGTTGGTAAATTATACTGGTGGCAACAGTGTTTCAAAAAAGAAACTGGAAATGTTTCAAAAAAGTTTTCAAATAAAGTATGTTGAGACTTGTTTCTCAATTCCCGCGTCCGTTATATGCCATTAAAAAAGAGAAAGAGGTAGGCTACTGGCTCAACCATCCCCCAACCATTACAGGTTGGGGGCTAGAGAGCCGGTTACCCTTAACTAATAAGTAAAATAATGCATTAGGCGTTATGCAGAGTGGCTAATTAGCTATAGTAATATTATTTTCTTGTACTCACATAAAATCTTCAAAAGTCACTTGTACAGAAATTTAGATCTATAAGCTACGAACCAGCGTAAAATTATTTCCCTACGTGTTACATACTGTAGTATGTGTAATTTGAGGATAAATAATAAATACTAGAAGTAAAAATATTCAACTAACTTCTTCAGTCTTGCCTTCCTTACCAAAAGAAAATTGTTGTTGAGAACAAAAATCCAGTTATTCCATTAAACTTCACTTTCCCTTGACCCCACCACATGTTATCATCTATCAACAGACATCCTCCTAATAAAAACAGGGTCACCTAAATAATCTCCTAAGGTACTTCAATCTGTCTCTAATTTTACCCTCTATTGGATTCAATTACCCATCCCAACATTTAGCATTAATCTCACACACTCAACTGTCTATTTAAGAAACTTACGTTAACTTATTTTCTTACATCTAAATAATGCTTCCTCAGGTCAATTCAGTCACACACCATTAATTTCGCACTCCTATTTCCCCACTAACTATTGAACACCGTTGCCCCTATTAATACCAAGTGTGTCCATGGAGTGGAGTAGGACAACTCATACATAAATTAATTTAAAAAGACATTAATTGTCATCAAGACTTTAGGTTACCTCCTTCTGTCCAGCAAAGGGCCCAACACTAGGACAGTCATCAACTTTCCTGCTTGAATTCATTAAAACCCATAAATATTCAACATTATCTGACTCTAGCCGTGTTAGTGTTCTTTAAGAAATTTTTAGTAACTTTTGAAGAAAGTAAATTGTCCTACCATATAAACCAATAAGGAACATTTTTTCTTTAGGTAATGAAAGTTAATTCACAGAAGCAGATTAATGTAAAGAAATAAAAAAATGAGAAGAGCAGTCTGAGCGGTCTGCGGCTGTATGCCATCGGCGCGAAGGTCCCTGGTTCGAGTCCCGCCAGGAGTATGGGCGTGGATTTTAACAGCTAAAGGTGAATCGTGACGGGCCGAGGTCCAAAGTTACTAGACTGGCCCATATAAAAATAAAGTTTACCAAAGTTTACAAATGAGAAGATATTTAAGTAACTTCGATCATCACATGCCATACACATATCTTTAATAAAGTTCAAAACTTCACGGCCCGATGATTGAAACAATTTATTTTTAAACACGCGTAATATCATAAAATGATTCTGTTAATAGTACACTTGATAATGGCTACATACGTAGTCGAAACGTTGTGCTGTGGGCTTATATGTGTTTTTAATAGGCATGTTTGATAATAAATTATATTTTAATCACTGGGTAGTGAAGATTTAAGCTTTGCTAAAGACAAATGTAAAGGTTTAAAATCTGAACTTTCAATTAAACCTACATGATTTGTTGTTGTATTTCAATTACACTTAAAAATTATATTTTATTTTTCACAGGCAGCAGAAGTGGAAGTTTACTACGAATCCCTTTGTCCATTCAGCGTCCGGTTCATCACCAAACAACTATTTCCTGTATGGAAGGAACTTGGGAAATACTTTATAGTGAGATTTTACCCTTACGGAAATTCTGCTGTACGTATGATTATCTAACTTACATTTCCTTGTTTACCATATTTTACTCTCAAAGAATATGAATTTTCTATAATTGAACTAGAACAATATACAATTGAACCACAGGTATTGGGCAAAATTGTGGAAATCGGAACCTTTTGTATTAATACGCCGTTGGTTTCCATTTAGCACGCAATAATGAATAGACCGATACAAGTCCTGAAGGCAGTGAGTGAAATTTGAAGCCATTCTTCATGTAGCACAGCCTTCAGCTCAGGTAGAGATTAAGGAGGTGGAAATAGATGCCGAGCCCTGGTTTCCAAAACAGTCCACAGAGGCTCGATGATATTCAGGTCTGGAGACTGCGCAGGCCAGGGAAGATGTTAAATCTCATCGGCATGCTCGTGAAACCACTCTTGAATAGGATGAGTGGTGTGAATGGGGACATTATCATTCTGGAATATAGCATTTCCATCTGGAAATAAGGTTTACATCACTGGTTGGACCTTGTTACTCAAGAGGTTTCTATACCCTGCTGCTGTGACCGAATCGTGTATTGTGATAAAAGGGGCTGGCGAATACCATGATGTAGAGCCTCAGACCATAATAGAGCTGCCAACATGTTTGACAGTCGGGCGGAGACAGTCCACATCCTATGCTTCAGAGGTTATTCGGAAGAAAAACACGCGTCTATTGGAGAAGAAGAGGGTTATTGCTCGCTCGTTCGACCACACGACACGTTGCCAGTCCTCCAACGTCAATTTTTTGTAGGCATTGCACCATGCACGTCACCTTTGAGCATTCTTGTCTGTTATTAGGGGCTTGGGGATAGCAACGTGCCCATGGATACCCATTTTATTCAGCTCCCGCCTCATTAGTTTGAATGACACTGAGGTTTAGGCTCAGATTAGGTTCCGTAGTCATTTTCTCGCTGCTGCTTTCTTCTTGTAACGGGACAATTCGCTTCAAGGCCTGACGGATTATATCCTGCAGCTTCGTCTTTCGAACACTATCGTGCCTCGTAGACACTCTTTTACCGTGAACTGTGTATTCGGTCATGACTTTCGAGACCTTGTGTTACACCACATAATCTTGCTGTTTTGCTCACAGATGCTCCATGCCATCCAAAGGCACTGACGGGCACCTACACTTAGACCTCTTTGGCACTCCCTCAAGTCGGACATACTGGTCACTCATTACATCTGCACAACGTCTACAACCACACTGTTTCACTCTCACTCTACTATCCATCCTACCCGCAACAAACAAGAGAAGGTTGACTTACGCAGTGCTAAGTATCGCCAAGCACAGTTACAATATGTCCAACTTTTGACACGTGTTTCCATTATTTTGTCCAATACTTGTATGTGCCTATTTTATCGCACTTCGCACAGTGTGATTTGAAAATATTGTTTGATATAATAATTTACTATAACAAATATTTATAGTAACATAAACAGTCGTCAGTTTTATTGTAACGAATCATCCTGGAAATTAGCTATGGCAAGATCTAATAAGTTTAAATCCTGTTAAAGTCGAAAATTTACTAGAGCTGTTTTACTTCAAATAACAACACTGTTGTAATATACTTGTTTTTTCTGTAACAAATGGCGAGCGAGTTTCGTTCTGGAGGCATATTTTCACGCCGGAAAATCCACAACTGCAGGATGTGAATCACAGGCTGTTCACTGTCAATTTTTTCCAATGGTTGCAACACTCACTCACTGTCCATTTGCTGCTCCTTCACACTATTGGCGTATATGGAACTCTTACGGCTTGATACAAAATCAACCATAGTAAATCCTATTAAATGGTTATTTGCAAGATCTCCAGGTTCTGAACTGAACCAGTGCACAGTTGGCGAAGGAAATAGCTATTCGGAAAACATGATCAACAAAAATGAAACGTAAATATTGGATGCGGTCTGATCGAAATATTGTTTGTCAATTTATTTTTGTCTTATTGTTTTGTTACAATAACACACTATTATTGTGGTGTAAAATTGAATAATTTATATATTTAAAATAGTTTCATAAAACTTTTTCTATCCACCCAACCATTTCAACTGGACCAATTGGTATGCATTTTATTCTAAAGCATTCGTATTTAATCCTAGATATGTAACCAAACCTGTTAAGTATTCACATTCCGTTCATCTATGTTAATAATGTTAATATTTACGCCTAGATTTGTTGTCTAGTACTGCGAGCACTCTTTCTTCACTAACTTTGAATAAAAGAGAATCTCACTTTCTTTCCTATACATTTATTATGGAAGCTATTTGTATGGAACATTTATTCTGTCGCTCAGCAATTTCTACTGGATCGTTTTGTATGAATATTTTTTAAATGCTTGTGTTTATGCCTAGATATGCCATCAAACATTCGGTTCGCAAATGTATTCCGGGTCGCTGACTTCTCAATGTTGCAAAATACTCATTACCAATGCGGTTGATTTTGGTAAAATTTCAGGTTAAATGTTGTAAATAATGTAATTCTACATCTATCAACCGTAGGACTGATAGAGGAACCACCCAGTTGAATACAAAAGTAATTTCAATATTATAGGTCCCTAGGACCAAGTTGCCGAAACTATGTATAATAATGGTGCCTGTTGTAGTACTTCTTTGCACGAATAAGGTCAAACTGCTAACCATTCGTGGTTAGATGTAAATTTTTCACCAAATTAGTGCTAAAATAACTTAATGTTATATGGTTAACTTTTTATTACCAAGGGGAATTGTGATACATTATTCATCAGTAAACACCCTGCTGAATTACATTTATCTACCAGTAGATAAATAAAAATTAGATATCGATAGATCTATAGGTAGATTTATCTACCAGTGGATGTAGATAGATAGCCAAGTTGCATGGTTGTAGCCACGGGGGGAACAGGGGTCGTGACTCCCTAAACAGTGCATGTGCCGCTCAAATAAATTGAGATAATACAGTTGATGAAGTAAGTTTCAGGCAATTCGTACACGATACCTGTAGGTCAGCCCATCTGAAATCTTTCAGCTTGGCTGCTCAACGCCTTTCAAAATTATAATAATATTTATATCCCTTATATAAGAATAGTTCAGAACAATAATTATTATTTTTACCAATCAATTAAGTAATGGCAGTCATTTCATGCCGAAATCTGTGTTAGCACACGTTTACACAAAATGTGGTATCTGCGGACAGGTTTATCATAGGACATTGAAACAAAAACCATTCTTTCCTTTAAAATTCGCTTGATAATTTTAGTCCTCTGCATTTAAATCCTTAAACGTAATCGAACTGGTCAAAATGGTATCCAAATTGGTATTTTTGAAATAGAAACAATTCCGTTTTTCAGGTCACTTTCTCATCGGGAAAGAAATTAACATCAAGGTCGAATGTTTGTGCACATAACAAAGTATGTTCATGGTTAATATGATATAATGCTTCCTTAATGTTTTATGAATTTTCGAAAATCCAAGTTATACAATTGTATCAAGAGAAACTTCGGTAAGAATTTGAACGTTGATATTTCAATATGAAGGTAACTACAAATTTGTAAATACTTATACAGCTTATGTCTTATAACTTATGCATCTCAATTATCAATAAAGTAGTAAAATCGTTCTTCGTAGTTCAGATGGCAATAAAGAATATTTCCTTTAGCAACCATTCTTTATACGAGTTACCAAAGCACGCACCAACATTATTCATCCCCAATTTGCAAATCTGCATCTCCCTTCAAACTCAAATATCGACGTTCAAATTTCTACCATAGTTTCTCCCAATGTAAGTATATAACGTGTGAGAAAATTAGATTTTTATATTTGTCGCACCAGAGATATTGGGCCTCCAATATGCATAAAATACGAAATTTTTGATGTTCAAAAATTCATAAAATATTCCGGAAGCATATGTGTTAGCCTTCACATTCTGTACACCTTCAACATACTTTGAAATGTAATAGTGTACAAAACATCAACTTTAATATTCAATCCCTTCCGGACGAAAAATTGTTCTGAAAACTGCAATTATTTCTATTTTGACAATCATATTGACAAGTTCGATAACGTTTTAGACTTTTCATGCAGAGGACTAAAATTTTAAGGCATGTGTTATTAGATTAGATAAAATGTTCTTTGTTTAAATATCCAATGATAAACTACTGCGCAGAAATTACATTTTCCTTAATAATCTTCTAACACACATTTTGGTATGCGTCGCAGAACGAAACTGGCCGCTATTAACAATTCGGTTGGTATAAAAGTTAAAGAATCCTCGTTTTGAACTATTCTTGTAACTATAAGGGTTGTAAATACTAAAAAAATATTTTTTGGAATGGGGTTGAGAAACCAAACTGGACGGTTTCAGATGCATTATGCACTAAACCTTGGCTGAATTCACGATATTTGTGTTCTTTGATATTTGAAGAGGTGCCCCCTAAGCAAATATCAGTCCCCTCGTAACAATTTGTCTGGCTACACCGCAGTCATTTTTTTAAAATTCGGAGCCAAATGCTGAAAAACTAATGCACAACTTTTATTTAGAAATTCTCATAACCCTAAGATCAAGTTGGGTACTAGAATGATCTAAATATTGTATGATCCTTAGGACCAAGTTTATAAAGCATTGCAAAATAATGATATTTATCCATCAATTCATATCAAGCTGATGAGAGTTTGCTAAAACCATTTAAAATATAATATTATTTTATATTAAATTATTTTAAATATTATACATTGACGGATTATTATTGATGAATTATTCATAAATGCTCATAAATCTAGAACTAACTAGCTGTTGAAATGTCATCTGTCGAGCAACATTTCATAACCCTGGGACTAGTTGTTGAAGATTCATTCACAGTAGTTTGTGTTAATATTTATTCGTAAGCAAGACACTAGGCTTGGGAATTATATTCTTGCGACTCTAATGTCCCCGAGCTACCCCAAATTTCTCTGTATATATTTACCAATGCTCTGGTTTTTGGCGTGGGATTATCCGACGAGCTCAAATGCAAGTATTAGATTAGTAGGTGAAAAGGCAAGGAGAGGAAAGGTGAATGCGTACCTGTTTATCTGAAGGCAGGCCTGCGGGTAGGAAAAGGTACACAAGGTATCGCTTGCCTACATATCTGTTGACAGGTTAGCGGAAGGATATGAATACTTGTCTATCTGAAGACGGTCCTGCACAATAAGGTTAGGTTAGGATTTAGGTTTCAAGAGAGTGCTTCTTATATGCTTATCTGAAGACGTGATAGAAGCAACGATAACGAAGCAACAGGGTTGAAAAGGTAAGAACCAATAAAGGAGACAAGAGTAATAAAGATAATAATGAATTTATTGCGGACAACCTAGTCCGAGAGGAACCAAGACACCATTGGTTTGGTTGTGGCCGAAACATAATTAGAAATGACTCTACATTGCTCTGCAGAGATTTATATACCTCATCTCTGGAGGCAATCTTTTTTCATCGTATGTCGAAATATTTCCCAATAATTAATTAAAATGTTTTTCAAATACACAAACTTGTAATATTAGAGTTATATGGTTAAATAGAAGTGTTTTGACCTAAATCTTTGAATATTTGATCGTTGCGTATCCAAAACTTTACACAACGCATAAGGTTCGGACGTAAAATATTTTTTTCGTATATAGATTACGATTGAAACAATCGAAATATAAGTTTATATAATTTGGTTCATGGGGTAACGTAAATGACCAAAATTGTAAATTTGACTATTTACACCGTACAAGATGTGAGTGATGTTGCATATGCCACTTCTTTAGAGAAAAAATTGTGAACTGTAAGTTTGTAATTTTTAATTTCTTTATAAGTCTTTTAGTTAGTGTGATTCACTTTTTATAGTTCAGTCATTACTTTTCACTATATAACTTTTCACTTAACAGTTTATCACTTCACTAAACACTAACAGAATCACTATGTTTTATTTATCGGTTCACTTGTAGTTTTCTTAAGCTTGATGTGCGTACTCCCGATGTCTTTTAATGATAAAGATGAATCTCTGCCGCTGAAAATGTACTGTCACCGTATTCTGCTGTAGACCGCTACAGCCGCCGACCTAATATCCAGGTTGGGAATGGGAAAAGGTTATCTAAGTGGAGGCATTATATTTGGTTCGTCTTTTTCATTTTGCGTTACTTTTTCTTCTCGAATCTTTTCTCTATTTTTATTTTCCATTTAATTAGCTTTGGTGACTATGGACATTACACGATCCATGCATCATTTCTTCTTCTATACAGTAGTTAAAGGTCCCCTTGGAAATTTATCTTTCACATAGCACTTCATTCTCGAATTTCTCATGGGTTTCTTGCTTAACCCACGCCTCGTTACCGTTAGTTTGCTTATGTGATTGTTCTTGACTGGCTTCAACTTGTTCAAGAGTATCTTGACCATTGGACTTAACCAAGGTTCCCTATTTATCTTCCTTCAGAACATGCAATGACAGGGTGCTATTGTTTTCCATGCTTTTGCCCTTAGTTATGGTTGCTATTGTCTGGTACTTCTCTGGTACGATGGAGAGAACCTCAGACTTAGGCTGGACTAAGAACTCCGCATCACCGTTCTTTAATGTACCGTGTATAACATTCGTATCAGGCGGTTTTCTGCATTTGATTCTTCCTGCTTCATTTGTCATTATTACTTAACGGTTTTAATAGTCAATTTTGATAATTTGTAATATGTTCAAATAGTTGTAGCCGAGAATAATGTTTTTAAGGCTATTTTTAGTAGTAGTATATTCATCTTTTTCTTGATCATCGTCAGTTACTTGTACGTTAACACATATTAATGTCACTCTTAAAGATTACTATTAATGCAATTTTTAATCTTTGTCACTTCCGTCAGTGGATTTCATTGTGGTTCTTTCTACTCGTTTTATCTAATTTTGCTGATGGATGTTTAAATTTGAATTTATATCATAGAAGGAATTTTTCATCAAAGAAATGTTGCTCCAGAATCACATAATGCAGTCGTTGGTATAACATTTATTTCTACTATTATGGACAATTTATTTCCTGGTGCTTTAGCATTAGCATATTCGAAGACTGTCAATATAATGTGCTCAGTCCGATTACTCATATTGTTCATATTGACATATTCTTCGCTATTTGAGTGTTTACCTGGATCAGATTGTTTAGTATTGGCATCATTACTAATTCCCACTCTAAAATTGTCTGTAAGGTGTTTCGTGTAGTTGTCAACTTTCTGACTGCCTGGCTCTTTTCCACGTGATACAATTTCATCGGTATGTGAGATCCAGGTGTGGACAAAATCACGATGATTGCTTCTCCAATCTGGGTCTTGATCTACATATTTCCTTCTTTTATCTTTATTCCTATTGGACTTCTGGTTCAAATTATTTGATTTGTCCTCTTTCCTGGCGTCCGTCTTTCCTTTTGGATTATCGTTATTTTGGTCTACTGGCCGAATTCCGTTATCTATACACTGTCATTGTTCTTTCCTGCTCAATCAAACTTTGGCTATTCCGACTTTGTTTAAACCAGTTTTACATTGGAATGGATATGTGTGAAGGTGTTCAAATGGTAAATAGTGTTGATGAGTCAACTGTTCATGAACTTAGTATGAAGAGTGGTAATGATGACAGCATTACCTAAGAAGCTGATGTGGAACAATTTGAGAATGACCACCACATCGATATTCGTGTACAACAGTGGATGAAAGATATTAATATACCTATGATGTATGCTGCTAGGGAAAATAGTGATTTTGAAATTGTAGGTGAAAGTGAAAAAAGCTATCTAAACTTCGGTTTTCAAGGACGTGAAATAATCATTGATTTCATAGTAAAGACAATTACTGACACAGAGGAATATGTAAAGAGTATGTTTCAGTTTGTTATGAAACATTTACTAAGAGATATTGATCCTGATTCCAAACGAGATTTCAAAATTTAGAGTTCAAATAGTAAGGAGGGAAAGCCAATTTACATATTTTGGCGATTTTATGCTCATCTTAATGTAGAGCATATTCTTCGGAGTATTGAAAGTGTTCTCAATTCTAATGAAACTTTTTTCTTAGATGAAAAGTTTATAGTAAATGTTAATATTTCGGATCCTATTCGTAGTCATAGGAACTATTCCCTTTCGAGAAATATTTTCAAAAATACACAATTCCGGTAGAATATATTTCTGATTGTCTTGCTCGAGCATTTGTATTGGTAAAACAACGAGCCTATAAGCAATTTGACAATGCCCGGTAAATGAAAACACATCCTAAGAAGTGGGCTGCAGAATTGTGTTATTTTGGGAAAGCAGATTTAATGAGTAACAATTGTTGGAGTATTGAAGATGTAGACCTATTTCAGAAATATTATTGTGACAAATATGAGATTATTGTGCACGTACATAATCCAAAGAGTCGATAGTATATGAAACTGTATTCGGGATAATCAGCGAACAAGAAATTGTTTCTTAAGTATGAAAACAGCCATTATGATATAATTGAAACCAGCATTGCGTTTTAGGAAGTGATGGTTATTTTTACCATTTCCTTATAGCTTATGAAAAATATTGATTCCGTAAATGTAAATACTTATTTAGTCATTGTGATGAGTATCATGAAGGTACCGATTTTAGTAAAGAAACAGGGTATGAAATGTCGGTATTGTCATCCATTTCCCAATCAAACTTGTTATGATCAACACAAATCCAAAGCCAAAGAAAAACCTTATGTTATGATGTACAACTTTGTCTTCAGTGTGGGTGAAAATCGATAGCTGCAACAGAGAAACAAGACATGTCTGAGGTGAACATTATTATAAACTGTGTAGCATGCACGTTGATGAAACCCATTCCTGTTTGGTTAAACCAAAATGAATTATGGATTTCTTGTATATTATTTTTGATCTAGAGACGATACTACTGGACATGGATGAAAACTGGGAACGTGAGCACCAGGCAAACTTAATTTGTGCATCTCATCGGTGGAACTGTAAGGATATGGAACAAAATTATATTTGTATTGTTTCTGGTAAAAGTCAGAGGAGCTTTGTACTTTATAATATGGAAACATTTGTAATTCATGTCCTAAAACAGGATATCAAGTTTCAAAAAAGTAGGGATTTCACATAACGGATCCCGTTTCGTTACGTTACAAGTAGTACAGTGTCTCATGGAAAAACAAAATTTGTTGTCTCACATTATTCGACAAGGACATTTTGTTATTCAATAAGTGTTAACAATATAATTATCCATGATAAATAATTATTCATGGCAGTTAAATTATCCAAATTATAATTTACATTGGGATTGCAAGAAAGCTTTAAGGATAGAGACTTCCCATATCTGTTTAACACTCCTAAAAATCAGAATTATTTAGGACTATCCAAAACTTGACTTTTATGATATTGAATAAATCGGAGAAAGAGACAGAAGCAATTGCTGCAGGGCATCAATAATGTGATTGAAAGTGAAAAGACATTTATATCCGAAAATAAATCTTCGAGTATTCTAAAAATGATGTTTTAATTTTGACACTGGCATTGATTCGATTTTCGAACCTTATTGAGGAACAAACTGGTGGTATAAATTGTTTCCTGCAAACAAGCACTATTGCCTCACGTGCAATAGAGTGATTTCGTTCACGTTATCTCAAAGAAATATAATTCTAATGATTACACCGTAAGTTTTGCAATACCGCGACCAGCAAAGAGAACGTTAATGCAATGGTTGAAACATATGGAGATGAAAATAGCATTAAGCTACGAACTGCAGAAAATTAAGGTAAAGTTCAATTTAAGCGGTATAAAATGAATGAATGTGACAATGACAAGGATAACAATACTGTTTACGAATTGTATGGATGTTACTGGAACGGTTATACTTGTATTACTCAACTTCGACATTATCCTATTGGTGATGAGGGACATACTTTGCAGGACCGGTACAAAGCAATATTAGCGAGAGAGGAATTTCTTGAATCTAGTTACAAAATTAAGGCTGTATCCGTCTAGGAATGTGAGTGGAATAAACTGGTTCTAACATAAGAAATGAGTGCTATGATTTGGCAGATCCCTTACGTCCTAAAGACGTATTTAAAGGCTGACCTACCGAATGGTTTCGTGCTCTATATGAATATAATAAGGAAGAGTATGTAGCATACCTTAAAGTGATTTCAATTTATCAATGGATTATGTTCAAGAAATCTTTGCCGTCAGGTAAAATTAAATTTCATAAATGGAGAAACATGTCTAATCCAGCTATTGTCCGTGGATTGGTTTACTGTAAGGGACTTCCTCCTAAGGATTTTGGTATAACGTTTGCTATAAACGTCTCATCTTTGCCGGTCTTGTGTGGAGGTAGCGAATACCGGAAACCGTACACATAATGAAGAAGAACGTCCAATCAAGGGAATGTTTTGTATTCGTGAACTTTATATGTCATTGGGGAAAGCTTATGTCATTCTTAATATGAAATTTGGGAAATTGAAATGACTGGGGAACTATTCAATCCAAATGTGAATTATTTCCTTAAAATGACACAAGGAGCCAGTGGATCTCCTAACAATTGTACCATGGAAGAGGAAAGGAAAAATATATTCATGATTCTGAACAGACTACGACAAGATTCAACATAACCAAGGGATGAGACATTTTTCTAATATATTCCTGAGTTCCTTATTTGGCAAATGGGGTAAAGAACGGATCTGCCACAAAATCCAGTGGTCAGTGGTGCAGAAAGCTTGCTGGATGTTCTACGGTTGCCTCGCTTGGAAGTGAACATGTGATTTATATAGCAGAAAACAAATTTCAAGTGACGTTTAAATACTTAAAAAATGATAATTCACACCATGCTTTTACCAATATAAGTGTGGCAGCGTTCGTATCCTCCTGGGCTGGGGTCTGATTATATGCATTACTAGATACTGTGGGTATCGAACGGCTAATATATTGTGATACAGACTCAGTTATATACGTGCAGAAATGGAATGAAACGTTTTTGCTACGTACTGGGCGTTGCCTTGGACAGTTAACGAATGAAATAAAAGATGGCTTGGAGATGCTAATCGTTATTCGCTTAAGTGCAAAATTAGTTATGCTATGAAAAATGTATTTACAGTTGAAATGGAGTAAGTTTGCAAGTTTCAAAGTATAACTGAATTATCATGCAAGGCAGGTAGTTAATTCTATCCACAATTATAGTTTAGTAACTCATCAGTATGATAGTCGAGAGATCTTTAGTCCAAACAATACCTTGCACAAATCTGGGTACAAAATCTTTTCCAAATTACAGTCAGGGTTCATAATGAAAGGCAACGACTTCATCCATAAATCAAAGAAGATTATTGTACTCTTCCCTACGGATATTGTATGCAATAATGTTAATGGTAGAAAATTCAAGAAATGTAAATTTGCAAGATACAATCTTCTTTTGTTACTAAACTTTCGTGAATAAAATATTTTTGTACAAGTTTAATTTCTACAGTTTTGAAGGTGTTTTTAATAAAGCATAACAAGATTTTCTTAACAAACAAGACTGATAAACTTTTTGTAAAACGGAAAAAAAATTTCTGAAAACAAAAATAAAAAAACTGTAAAAACATTGTAAAACCAAACCTTTTTGTGAAAGCAAAAATAAAAGTTGAAAACATTTTTGTAAAACTAAAACTGAAAAGTTTTATTGTAACACAGTTTTCAATGTAGCAGAAAATTATGTAAGTTATAATACTTCCTTTGACTTGACTATTGTTTGTTTGTTTTTATGTATTACTGTTTTGTATTACTTTACTCCTATTATAATATTTGGTACCAATTGACTTTTTTAATCACAGCACGGTTTGTATCACATGTCTGCAAAGCGTTAAAGAGAAAGCAAGACTGTTCAATCGTTTCCATCAAATCTCTTCTAAGTCACTCAACTTTGTATACATACATGCATCTTGTTTACGCACAATAAAAAAGGTTCTTCTTGAATCAAATCATTGTTTTTTCAAGTACCTCACAGGCAACATCCAAAATAACCATGTAATCAGTCTTCCGTCCAGACAAGGACATGTTGTTTGTCTAAGTACTTGTAAGCATTTGTTTATATGTTTTTAAAATGTTCGGCAGTACATGTTCACTATTTTATGTATCTCTGTAAATGTTTCGTATATTTCGTTGCGTGTGACATAACACAATAAGATATCCAGCACGTCCTCTTAGATTGATTCCATGGAACCAGATTCTAATGACACATGTGTAAAATAGGTATGACAGATTAGAGGATAACTTGATTTTCAAATGTGTATACTGTATAATATACAACAGGACTGACTTCGACACTAGAACTATCGCAGACTCTCATCGTTACAGCAACTAGATTCGTAACCGAATATTCAAAATCTTCATTAAGTTTCCGAGCCAATCAGAGTAAAGAATACAATTTTATATTGTCAAACTTCGAATGTTGTGTATATGTGACTTTATCTAGTAAAATGAGACAAGAAGAAACGTTAAAAATAGATGTCAGCGAGTCAGATATTGCAAAATCAAACATTAAATTATTTAATGCACTAATTCAAGTGGGCAACACTTAAAGGCATTAGATGGCAACACTTGATGCTAGTAAATTGATGTACTGCTCCTAGGTTTAAAATAACAGAAACCTTGAGGAATAACTTATTTATAAACTAAATTCGAGTGTGGAACAATTCGGACCATTGAATGATAACGCTGAGTGATTGTACTGTTCTCAGATGTAAAAATACTATATAAAATCTCAAAGTTCATTATATACTAAATTAATTTAAGTTGGCAACACTTCAGACCATTAGAAGGCAACATTTGCTCATACTGTCTGTCTTTAGCGAACTATTGTCTTGTTATGTATTTCAAGATGTTCTGTTAGGAGATGCTGCAAAATATACGTAGTCTGAACCAAACAGATGTCTAGTGAAAATAGCAGAACCCCCATCTCTTTCTTCTCCACCTCCTCTCCTTCCATCCTCCTCTTGCTCTTGATGTTTCAGAGTGAAAGCATACGATCAACACATAATACTAGTAGCAAGGTAGTGGTGTGTTTCCTCCGTGGAACAGTCTGCATGTGTGGTGCGTGATGGCGATCTGTGTGCTGCGTAGTACATATATATATGTGTGTGAATATGCTCAAGGATCCGAGACGCATTGTATCTGGTCTGTCGGAAAGTTGTCTGTTGCGGAGTTGATGACAATTTACAGAGGACAGTGATACTGTCAGGGAAGAGTAAGTGAATAAAACCATGTTGGTGGACCATAAAAGCAGTGAAATAACTATTTGTCTCAACGTTTTTATCTTTTGCGAGTGCATATAGCGCACATTTACCCTAAGATCGGATTGTAGGTAAATTAAATGGATCCCTTTAATAATTAATAGATGGAACGAAAGCATTTTAACAATGAATATTCTAACCACAGATCACTGGGTTAGGTACAGCAATACTAATTTATGCCCTATATACGGGGTCTAGAGTATAATTATGGGTGAAAAACAGTTGAATCGACACAACAAGTGTTCCTAAACACTAACATTTTGCAGTTTTCTCCTTATTCATTACCAAATGTACTTTCAAGGAGTCTTTTCACGTTAAATATAAGGGCCTCTGGCTCCTATTAGTAGAACTTTCATGGAAAATCACTTCTTTCCCCCGTATATGCTTAAAATATTTTTTTTACATCAAATATGTTCAAGCTACTTTAAATGTCACTTTTCTTCTTAAATACTGGCTACATGTACTTGTGAGAAGTCTCTTTCCGCTAAAAACACGTAAATACTCGCCTTACTAGTAACAGTTTCATGGGAAATTACTTCTTTTCCTGATACGTATTATACTTCACGTGCTTCTAAACATTCTGTTTTACGTATATATTAGGAAATACATACCTTACTAACAGAACTTTGATCTAACAAGTCTGCTTTTCGAGTTAACTGTCCATAAAAATACAACTTTTTACTTAAAATACGCGTTTCAATTACTTGGAAGACTACATTTGTCATATTTGCTCCTCATATAATGTGTAAATTCTGATCAAAGGAGTCCCTTCCCCAGTAAAATCCATGTATTCAAGCCTCTGGTAGTGTAACTTTGAGATGAGAAGCTTGTTTTTAACGTTTTAATATGTTTCAGAAGTCATTAAATGTCTCTTTTTGCCCTATATATTGTCTATGTATGGTTCAGGAGGGCCCTTCCCTGTAAATCCTTGGGTTCATATTCTTGTTATCAAAAGATTATTCTCAAATCGGACGTTCTTGCCTAAAATATCCACAAAAGTACCTTTATTTGGGTTTACTCAAAATTTATATGTAATATACATAACATGCGACTGGAAAACAAGATTTATTAATTTCTTCGTATATATTGACTACATGGCCCGGCAAACAATCTGTTTCGGGTAAAATCGATGCAATCAAGCACCTTGTTAGCACAAGTGTGATGTAACAACCTTCCTTTTCTCGAAAGATATCCAGGAAACTACAATTCAAAAACTAGTTTTCGCTTTAAACGTCTTTGAACATATGCTGAATATTTCTTGTACTATCATGGCCAATATAATCTTTCAATGACTTTATTATACACGATTTTTCTGTAAGCCTAGAAGATAGGTCACCCAATTGACGTAGAGGGAGCGATGTGTGATTCTGAGAGTGTGTGCATGAACGAGCAAGGATTGGAATTTTCTTTTCTTTAAGAGAAATCATTATCGCATGTTCTGGCTTCTGGAAAGATACTTTGGTTTCTTGTAGTATGTAGGAAATAATGAAAAAACGAGAGAGAATCGCATTTGAAACACGAAAACAAGGAACCTAATTACACTCTCCCAATTTTGACTTTAACCCCCTCAAACTGAACATCCTAACGGAATCCCCACCCCTGAGAAGGAAACCCTGGCTATGGGCCTGAGTCACTGGAGCACAGTGCTTTCAGGAACCCGAATTTACTGTAAGTTACTTTACTTTTAAAAAGTAATATATAATTTCCATACAAGCGATTAAATAGGCCCTACAATCTTGGTGCTAGAGTATAATTAACAGTGATTTTAGCGCAAAATATTGTAAATTTTAATAACATTATTCCCTCCGTAACTGTATGTTTTACTTTCTTTTCCATTGTTTTCTCTTTTCAAACTTCTGAGTAACATCACTATCGTACTGTTAAATAAATAATCACAGAAATTCGGATGATTAAAATTAACGGGAGCTTTAACAGACCGTTAGCGTTAACAGTTTCTTTTTCACATACATTGAAGATTCATCTCCGCGTTGAGGAGAACTTTCGAAGCATCACTGGTCAGAATCCGAGTAAACAGTGTGTGTGTTGTTTAGCATAATGATAACGTAGTTTTCATGTTTTTCATTTGTCTTTCTCTCTTCCTATCTTTCTTGATGTATTGTTATCATGTCTTCGTTGCATCTTTCTTTTCTTCTTCTCTCCATCTATTTATCTTTGTTTTTCTCTTACTTTACACACACTCTTTCTTCTTGTGGGTGTTCCAGAGTCAATTCCGGGCCACTTTCGATAACCCGGTGATAGAACTTGACAGAAACATAAGTGACCCGATAACCCGATTTACCCGGTCTGGAAAAACTATTTAACTGAGAATTTCGGCGTCGTATTTTTCGTGTTCTCGGGGTAACATCTTCGGTCCTGGTCATCCCTGAAAGAAACACTGTTCAAACGCAATGAAATGATTAAAAGCCCTCGTTCATCCTGCGGTTTATCAGATCTAAATCGAATTTGCGGGTCAGCATGGGTTCGAATCTTACACCCGACGGAACAGTACAAAACTTGATCAGCATTCCCCGACAGCCGGTGACCCGTTTCAGCTCTGCCGTGCTCATTCCATGTATGTGAATTGTTATAAACACTAGTTCATCAGTGTTGTAATTATTAGAACGTTACATTCGCATTAGATGGAATATAGAGCGGCATGTCCAGAAGAGACACATTTTAAGACATGAGTAGAAATTGGTCCCTTTTTTTCTATTTCAAGAGAAGAAATATTTTTATATTATTTTGGCATAACATTTGTTTCCATCCTCTAATTTATCAACATACTATTACACGCGTTTCTTTCTTTTTTTACGTTTGCAATGTGGAACATGTAAGGTTTACTATGCCTATAAAACATGCTAATTTTGCTTTTGAATATTTGTAACTTTTCATTTTGATACAGTTTGCATATGCAACCTTGGCTCTTTCTGATAGAAACTAAGCAGAAAAACTATCATTCATTCATTTTCTTTTTATGTTCAATTTGCATTAGTAATCTGGAATAGAAGATATGGCCTAGGGTATCTACTGTTTTTTACAATTAGTGATCCGCCAGACCCCGGCCCCTGTAGGGATTGTCAGCCCAAATCCTGGAGACTTTCCCCAACTTTAACACATTGCGGACAAAAGTTGGTAGAAACTGTGCAAAACTCTACGTCCACCCTCCCAATTTTGACTTTACGTCCCCCAATCTGAAAATCCCGGCAGAATCCCTGATTACAAAGTATACCAAACCAGTATGTTTATTAAGCCCTACCAAATTTGCAAACTAACCCGCAAACAAAGAATGTGTGTTACACTTTTGACATTATCCTAGATGTGTCTTAAAACTCTGGAAATCATGAGTATTTAATCTGACCACCAAGTTTGGTCTCCATTTTGAAGGCGACTTAATGAATTTTTGAAGCACCCTTTATATATTCGAATAACCCTGAAAAAAATATAAAATCCAAAAGCCACTTCTCTCTTGCTGTTAAATTTGATTTTTTTGAACTGAACTTTATACTGTGGGAAATGAAATCTTTGGGGGCGTCTCATATCAATAAATTTTATTTACATCCCACATTGTTTATACAGGTGTTCTACTTCCACTCATAAAGTAAAAAGTCTCTACTCCTTAATTAATTGAGGGATTTATTAATTGCATGGGAAGGAGAGAGGGTAGATGGCTTTTTTTAACTTCAGGAGGTAAAAGGGAAAAGTGCAAGGCGTTTCATATGTTAGCTGTTTTTGACCATTTATCTTCTCTGGAAGCAGACTATACACAAATAAAGTAAACGAAGCGCTGGTGTCGTGGAGTTCAGAGCAGAGACACACAGATTCGAGTCTGACTGTCGGTCGGCTTGATTCAAGTTTCCAGCCTCCTGATCGATTGCTTCTCTCATATTTATTCCAAGGCTGCAAATAAATACAATTTGAATGAATTATCAAGTAAAGGGTGTTCATAAAGTAATTAACGCTTTCTTGAATCATAAACAAATAATGGAATAGAGGTAATTCATTTATTAAATTATGAATAAAAGGTAAAAATAATAAACTATAAAGTTATATAAGCTAGAATATATACGAGGGGGTACCCAAAAGAAACCGGAATTTTGTAATAAAATTGTGTGTACCGTATTTATTGCTCGGTGCTACAACTTGAATCGCTTTCAAAGTACTGTCTATTTGATGAAACGCACCGGTCTAAACGAGTTTTCCATTTCGGAAGCAGTCGTGAAACTCTTGCCAAGTGATACCTTTTAATGGCTCCGTCGTTTTTCCTTCACCTCTTCCACATCTGCAAAACGTTTTCTTTTGAGGATTTTTTTTTTAATTTTGGGGAATAATACCCAAAATCACTCGGATCAAGTTCGAGTGAATATGGCGGGTGCAAAAGCTGGATCATGTTGTTTTCGCATTAAAAATCGTTTCGGAATCAAGGTTTTGTCTGCTGCTGAAGCACGTTTTTTTCTGCAACTCTTTTCATTTGCAATTTCTTGCTCAAAGTCCGTTGGCAGGAACTCCAGGCGCTCCAAACAAATCAACAAGTTTATCAGTGGTTCTGCGACGGTCTTCCATAATCACTCCACCAGTTCTGGCGATGTTTTCATCCGTTCGGGAGGTCGAAGGTCGTCCTGAGCAAGGTTGGTCTTCAAGTGGCCTCGAAGAAAAAAAAAACACAATCGTACAGTTTTGTTTTTCCCAGAGCAGCTTGCTTGTAAGCCCTTTCAAGCATTACAACTGTTTCCCCAAACAGAAAACAGAATTTCATAGCCTCAGGCGTTGTTTCCAGTTTTCAGTCATCACAAAAATCGCCGAACAAGCAAGAGGCGTTTAACAAAAATATTTATTACGTGGCACCACGGCTTCACTCGACAACGCTGATCGCAAGGTTACTAGGCTGATCGGTAGACTGATGCAAAAGGATCCCAGCAAGAGGCGGCTAGCGGTGGAAGCATGTACTACAACGAATCCGGCCACCAGAGAATGATTCCGGTTTCTTTTGGGTACCTCCTCGTACTGAATGCCTCCAGAAAGTTCGTACCACGTTGATTATTGATTGTTAACATTTTGTTATGGTCGGTCACCGCATATATCGTAATTATTACAATAATTTCATTTATTCGTTCAATAAAATGTCGATTTAATATACTACTACCGCCTCCTTCTAGCACATGCTGTGCAAACTAATGAGAATGGCATCGGGTCCGAATTTAAACAGTATACTGGAGATGACAGCCTAAGAGATTGATCGATGCACAATCTGGCAACGCCCACTTCTTCCGATTATTGTAGTATTGTCACTACTCAACAGAGCACAACTAATGTTCGTATAGTAAATTTTTTGTGTATGAAAGTTTTCTTGTAATTGTATTTCTTTTACCAAAATAGATTATGTTTATAGTAGATTCGAAATCATTTAAGACATCCTTATTTCAATACGTTGGCACATTACTCGAGCAAGATAAATGCTACTTGAACACTGATACTTTTGCCATCAATTGTAGATTAGAACACATAAATAACATTGCAAGGATATCATGTGATTACGTAGATGAAACACTCTGTTACGATTGCTTGTCGAATCGAATAAGACTTGTTCCAACGTTAATATAACTAAACAAGTAATAACCCATTGGAGAAAACCGGATCGGCCATTCGCTGGGCCGACGCCGGTCAGGGTCGGACCGCACTCTGTTCCCGATCGTCGGACCGACGTCCCCAAAGGCAACAAAAACTCAAAGAAAACGCTGATTTTGGCCGGCGCCGACCATTTCCCAACAGTCACAGTCGGGCAACAGGCGTTTACCGCCGTCGGCACAGCTAAGGTGGCCCACCGTCAGGGATTTCTCTTTTCCCGCCCATTGATGGTCGGCCCAACAGCGGCCCGATCCACGGGGACACGTTTGGCCCCACCTAAGGTCCGTAGATGGATTTAAATATTCACCACTGACATGATATAAGAAACGGGTTTAGTTGGCCAAAATAAGACATGAATATTGTCTATTGATATACACACAGTTAGTTTAATTTTATCCGTTGCTCTCATCATGATTTAAGATGTTAATTTTCCAACAGTAAATAAACCCAGTGGCTGCTGTGGGGTTCGAACACAGGAACATTCTGCACTGCTCGTTTGTAGCTCGTCGTGTTATCCACTTTTTTTTAAATTTGTTACGAGGTATGTTTTACCTGCGGTTATTCCGCTTGTCAGTTACCGTTTAAATAGCACTAGTAGTATACAGGGAGCTGTTGTTATTTTATTTTACTTTTCTATCCATCGCCTATTGCGGATATGTTTAAAAATTGCTGAAATATTTGTTGAGTTCGACCTGTGTGAACTTACTACATTCAAATTACAGAAATACATTATAATTTTGGTCATTCTTGTTGATTTGAGACTCTAATAAATACAATAATGTAGTACCTGTGACCCAAATGGTGGCATTTGTTTTAGTTTTTGGAAAAAATCTATAATCCGGAAACCTGATTTATTTCTCTATCGTAATATCTCTACATCCCGTTCTCACTATACTGGCCAGAATTTGTTGGAAAGTGGTCCATGTTTTCACTACCATCGGGCATTCCTGAATCATATGATTAAAATTACTCTCTCTCTTACAATCTGGACACTTATTTTGGGTGATAATACCATATTTATTTAATTTTTCTAAAGTTGGCCATTTATTATTGAAAACCATATACCACATCATTTTAATTTTATAGGATAGAACTTTATTATGTAGATGTCCCCATATATTGGACCAATTATAATTAGGATATTCTCTTTGTATTTTGATCTCCTTTGGGTCAATACGGAACAAATGGTGATATATCAATAGGATCATTATGAATTCTAGCATACATTATATCAAGAAAGGGCTCTTTCATTAAGCCATATAAATGCGCCCAAGTATATATATGGATGGGTGTTATAGTTTCTGTCGTCACTAAACAAGCCTAAAAAATGGCAGTCGTAAAAGTATTTTTATAATTCGTTAGTGTTAGTAACAGTTTCTGCAATAACAAGGCCCTTGCTTGTGTAGCTATATCCAAATAATTAATACCTCCTAACTCATAGGGCAGTTTCATCTGGGCCTGTTCTATCCTAAATATGTGATGACGCAAAAAAAAAAAAAAAAGAGAGAGAGAGAGAAGGAACTATGTAATGTCCTAGCATATGCCGTCGGCATAGGGAGTACTTGAGCTATGTAACACACCATGCTCATTACATATTGTTTCAAAAATAAATTTCGCATAAATAGAGTTAAGGGTCTAGCTGCATTACTGTTCAATAAATGTTTGATTCTAGCACTATAGATATCATAATTGTTTTGACACATTTGCTGTACCGGAAACATCCAGGTAATCCCTAATATGGGAAGTCGATCTGTTATAGGGAATTGTCCCTCATATAATTGTGGAGGGGTAAAGGGACATAATAATATTTGAGATTTTTCCTTATTTAAGATGGCACCAGATTGGATTTCATATTCTTGTATACAGCGTTTAACATCTTGTAGAGCCTCTGGGCTCTTTACAAAACAATGTACGTCATCCTAATAGGATTGTACGCTTAAGGTAGTGCCATAGATCGGTACCCCTTCTACTCTTTTGTGAATATTATTAATACAGGGTGCGATGCACAAACTAAAGAGCAGGTGACTCATTGGATCACCCTGTAGAATACCTCTTTTCATGCCAAAAATCTCGTAAAGGTGCCATTAAGCCTAATTTTAGTTTGACGCGCTGTATATAACGCCTTAATCATTCCTATAAACAAGTTACCAAATTTATGATGTTCTAAGGTTCGGTACAAATATTCGTGTTGTATTAAATCATACGCCTTATAAAAATCTAATGCCAGCAGAGCAGCGGGTATGTCCGCTTTAGTTTCATAATGCATGAGAAATTCCCGAATATTCCCTAATGCTGTTGTTATTGGAGGAGTTCCTGAATGCCCATGTTGCATGGGATTCAATAGCGTATCTACGACCTTATTAAGACGCTGGGCTAAGCACCGAGACAATAATTTTTTATCGGTACGTAGTAGCGTAATATGTCTATAATGGCCACATTCTGTTGAATTCGTTTTTTTTTTTTGGGGGGGGAGCAATATAATAATACATTGCTTCATCTTGTGTGGCATATAGAGGGTACGACGAAATTCATTAAAACCATCAGGGGGCGATATGATTCTAAAATTTTGCATAGATCTCATAACCAAATGGATCAAAACCTCCTGATTTATGGGGTGCACCAGCATTAATAGCCTGTTTGATTTCATCGACTGTAAAGGGTCTTTCTATTTCTCGTCGGATCTCATCAGACTAGATACTCGCTGTATCTGCTTAATAATTCGTTGCCGTTTGAATATTGTTATTACCTTGATATAATTGTTCAAAATATTTGTAAAATCTGGTATTGACTGCGAGTTCTTCAGAGACCTGACCTCCTTCTGTTATTTTAGCTTTAAGTTTTTGATTATGCCTTTGTTTTTCCTGTTTGACATTTGCTAGATTGAGTTCTTCTTGAATAGTACTTGTTTTAAGTTTGCTCTGTATTATTGTTCGCTGGTGCCGTTTCCTATAAATGGATAATATAATGGCTTTGAATTGCTTAATTTCGATTTGAACTTCCCGACCCTCAGGGTATAGTTCGGGAAGTTCTCTTATAACATTCTTGCAGTAACCTAGAATAATATTGAATTTGTGCGTGTTCATCTAAATAACGCTGTTTCGTATACCTTTTACTAAAATAAACAATTTGGGGATGTACATAATTGATCCACCAATCAATCAGTAATCCGGTTTGTGGTCGTTTTGTTATTATTCGCTGCCATGTTTCAATAAATTGGTTACAAAATGCCTCTTCTTGCGAAATATAAGGTGGAAAGTGCCAACTATATTTGCACGTAAAAACTTAACACTATTTAAATTCACAGTCATGATTAAAATAAGGTGATCACTAATGGACGACTCCACTAAGTGCACATTACAGATATGGGTAGCGCTGGGGTTACATAAAATTTATCCAATCGACTAGAATAACCTGGCCGAAAAAAAGTAGGTCCAGCGGCCGTCGAAAAGAGTTTCCATACATCTTTTAACTCAAAAACGTTAATGAAGTCCTTTAAGACTTGGGATGGTCTCGAATGATGTGTAGCATCCCCTAGTTCTGTGTATGAATTAAAATCGCCTCCCACTATATGCACCCCTTGCTGGAGGCGTAATGTTCGCGTTAGTTCGCCTGTTAAAAATTCTTCCCTTCGTTTACGATTGTTGTTGCCAGATGGTATATAAACAGAAGTTAAAGCTATATTGTCTAGCTGGCCGGTTATACGTCTTTCGACCGTATACTGTTGTGGAACATACTTGATATCTGAGCGATAAATTATAGCTGTTTCCGTTCCCTGAGGGGTAAAATTATTATGGCAACTATACCTAGATAAGCCCTCATAATTGGCTTCCTTAGTTTCTTGTGTATACAGATGACTGATATCATAATCTCGTAAAAAATCTTGAAGCGCCATCTGTTTTATCGGGGACGTTGCTCCCTGCAAATTAACTGTGGCGATATTGAAAGTAAACATACTACTAGTAACTATACACACTGTTAAAAAATACATATCACAGGCCTTATGGCCCTTTGTATTACCGGTTCTGCCATCTTTAAACAAAAGTACACTATCTGACCTCAAACTAATAATTTATAAAACAACAGAATTACTCGTCATATTCAAACACCC
Organism: Lepisma saccharinum; assembly: GCA_022664845.1. NCBI lineage: Eukaryota > Metazoa > Arthropoda > Insecta > Zygentoma > Lepismatidae > Lepisma > Lepisma saccharinum. Next base: position 33,542 of record JAGDQP010010032.1, read on the forward strand.
ATGTTTACTTAATAATAGTCCATCTGACTAGAACTGGAGCCGTCTGTACCCGGTCGTCGTTTGTTTCTACTACTGATCCGTTTTGGTTTCTCTTTAGATACACCGATAACACGCAAAAGTTTGTTTTCCTGCCTGGAAGGCTGTGGCGTTAGAAACTTATGTTCCGTTTTTGCTTCGCCTGTGGTGTGCATCTCCTGTGAATGCACAGCCTCAGGCACCTGTCCCGTGTCAGTATGTGTATTTTCCTGTTGGGAGGGGACGCACCATCTCCCTTCCCTGTCTTGACTTCCTCACGTATAGCTTCGTCACTAACAAAACTGGTAGATTCACCAACACTATTATTATTATCTGCACTGAAAAATTTACTTGGCTGCTCGGAACCGCTAACAGGATTGTTATTACTTAAACTAGTCTCACTTACCTTAATGGTAAAGCGCGGTTGGAATAAATTAACTCGATCTGCATCCTCCATTACCTGTACACTTGCTTGATTTGGAGGCACAACTGTTTCCGTGCTTCGGGAAATTTCCTTATGTTTAACTGGGAAACCTTGACTGGTTGTCCTACTTCCGGCTGTTGTGCTAGGTCCTTTCGGCCAAGTTGAGCTTTCTTTTGTTCTTCTTGGGCTCCTTGTTTGACTTCGTGGAGACTTCCGGGGAGAGAAATGGGTCGTAATTGTACCTCGTTTAGTGGGATAGTATTAACCGAAGTTGCGGGTCAATCCATGATGGGACCTGTGATGAGGGATTTTGGCCCTCGGCGACCAGCTGCCCCAGGGAGGGGAAAAGCTTGAAAATCACTAATATCAGGGGCATGATTAACTGTATTGAGGTTCACTGCACTTCGCCCTGCTTGCATGACTTGCGGGGCTTCTAGAGCCACGCCGGCATAGGTATTCCGTTGAATCCCCCCTCCTCTCTGTTCACATTCAGCCAATTTGTGCGTAGGACTATTACGTTTCAAACACGTGGGTGGTTGATTAGTATAATGTACATTTAGTCGATATCCTCCCACATAAATAATCGAGGGGATATCTTTCTTCAATATAATTCGATATTGCTTTATGTCATTTCGAACGGGGTATTCATGTGGCGAGTTAAAATGTTCATCATGAATTGAGAGCACTTGCCCATATGGCAGGAGGTGCTGTTGAATAACCTCATCGGGGAGTTCAGTGGGACAAATAGACAATCTCACCAATGTTGGCAATCTGTCTGCCATGGCAATGGGTAATTCATGTTGCTCATTTTCATACTGATACGGGACCGTCATCGGATATTTATGGAGCATTTCTTCCGCAATCACTGCCTCAGTTATTTTCACAAATATTAAGTTTCACAAATATTAGTTTCGATTCTGTGGGGGTATCTGAAATACAGTACGAATCCACCGATGTATATCCAAACTACTTGGTCTCACTGGTAATGGTCGAATACTAATCTGTAATGTATTAACACGCGTAAACTGCATTATCGTTTACAGTTACTGATCACAATCCTTTTGCACACTGTAGATAAGCACTGATATTTCCATGAACACTGGTAGTTTCCATGATGGAACTGCATTTAACCTGGAACTGTCTGGTCTCACTGTAACCACATGTTTGCTTAGTTAACTGCCATTGTGCCTTTTCCGATATTAAATTCTGGTATCCACGACACGCACTATAAGCAGGAGGAAAAAATTCTCCTGCTTATTCCTGTTATACTTGAAAACCACTCAAATCAATCACTGCTTGCTCGTGAAAAGAAAATATAAGCGCCTGCCACTCGCGAAATCGGACATACACTGCCACTGACCTACTCACGGAGTCAACACTACGTATGTCCCGCTCACCGTCTGATAGCGTTCTGACTCATCCATGGATCCACGTTATGAGTTTGTTCCTCTTTTACGGTATCTGTATTAACAGGCAGTCTAGAATGGAGTTGCTACGCGTTGTTCACCATCATGTACAAATAAAAATAAAGAATACTTTCCTTTTTTCTTTATTATGTGCAGTTTTTCTTCTTTAACACCTTTATCATCGCTGCAATATTAAATTTGTATTTCTCAATAAGTGTAATATGTCGCCTTAGAAAACACCCATAAGGCGAAATCTGTCATAGATTAACGCCCTATTAACGAAATTAAATGTTCGTTGAAATATAGTTTAAAATTCAATGTTTTCAACATGCAAACGAGAAAATGAAAAATGTAGTTAATTTCATTATATTTGCTTGGTTTGTATTTTTTTAATATTTTTCACTATAGATTTTTGTAAGAAAGACGAATGAAATTAAGAGGTAAATATGTTTTAATGTAATAAGCATATTTTAATATTAGAGAGTTACAGCCCTCGGCCACAATTCGGCTCATACAAATGCTGCCGCCCACATTTCAACCGTCGGTGTAGAGTCCGGGTTCAAAAAAGTGCCAGGTGAAGCCCGACGATCCTATTTCACATTTGCAATTGATTTTTATTCTCTATAATGAACAAATTTATGACTAGTGTAGATGTATCGTGACTATCACTGATTTTATTTGTAATTGTTTTCTGCTGACTGTCTCAGATAGTTGGTGGCCCTACTTCTTCTCGACTATTCTTGCCGTCATATTTCCGCCTTGGTTAGGGCATGTCGGCATTTTGCTCAGTCCCGACCAAATCCCAACCCCATCGTCGGGACAAGGGAGATAAAAAAATTCCCATCCTTTTGCCAACCATTTTCACAAAATGTAGGTCTACTGGTGTGATTAGTACATTGTATGAATCAGTTTAAGCTAGTTAGATCACTCCTAGATTCGTTCTTTAGGCTACTTTAGCAACAGGATTTTTTGTCTAACGCGCCCATTTCGCGTCGTTCCGCCGGTGGACCGCCTTGAACTGCAATCTTTTCCTTAGTGTCACAACCCCGACGCCGGCCCGATGGCGGCAAAAATTGAACCGTCGGGGTTGGGGAGCATTTTCTTCACTGGCAATGAAATGGAGAAGTGAAAAGCGCACTCTTTTAAGTAAAAATACGTATTTATATTCAATTTCTGCAACTTCCTTACGTGAGTAATATTGTTCACTACTATCGTATGTAATGATCGGTAGCAAAACTAGTGAGGTACAGATAGGGTGTAGATTTGTGCTACTTGTGTAATGTAATTCCGTTAAATAATATCACCTTTCTTATTGTAAACTATTATTTCGGGAAATGTGTTAATCGCCCAGCAACAGTTATTTGAATTTGTCTACAACTAAACAGAATTGTATTAATCCATCGGAGTTTTCTGTAACGTAACTACAAAAATCGTAAAAATAATCTTATTATACTTTATTTTGTGTAAGAAGGTTTTATTTCTTGAATTGCCGTTCCTTTCATCATAATTGACTGTTTTTACTTGATTCAAACTCATTTTACATATGCGCAATTTATCAAGTTCGGACGTAACTATAGAAAGATCATGCTAGGTGAATACTTGTTGTTTTGCGATTATTTGTAAATTATGACACATATGGTCTTTAAGAATGCAAAGGATTCCAGAATAATATAAAATCTAGGTCAAACATTTTGCTTTAAATGCACGGCGAATCGATCAAATATTGTCTGAAAGTTAATATTAATAAACGAGTAAGATAAGACTCCAATGATAAAAGTGTTCTTTTGGTTTGAAGATTACACAGATTTATAGTTTCCGCAATTCACTTAGGTAATTTTTGTCGAAATTCTAAACAAACCCAATCGCAATGGGACAACGAGACTAGGAGAGATATGACGGAGCTGTGGTCGATTGGCAATGTCAGGGCTACTACAGTGATTAAGCTTTGGGAACATCAATTTTGCAGCACTAAAGCATTTTAGGGTTTTACAATTATTATAAAACTTCTGATATTCTATGTAGGTTAACTGTTACAAGAGTACAGCGAAGCGATGTCATATGGAGCTCGTAAAGAAACAGTTTCACAACACTTTATAAATTGTGTAATATAGTTGCATTAAAAGCGATATGGTTCGCATATAATGAAAAACATAATTTATCCTGACTTTTCTAATCCTTCGCTTCTCTTCATTGAGTCTGTAGTTATGTAGCAAAATAAAGGGCGAGAACATTTTAAAATATTTATTTTCTGATGTAATTCAAATACTTCTGAATAACTGAATGATACTACAATATTTGTACTCTCTCTCTCTCTCTCATAAAATGGATTGACATGTGTACCTAATGAATAAGAACCATCCAAAGTTAATTTATGCGTAAACATTTCCATAACATCTACTTCTTTTTATCCTTCCCTCGGGAGAGTTAATCATTGTTCGTAATCTGTTTGGAAATTTATTTATTTAAAATGTAATGTTTACTACTGAACAGGTTGCTGGTGTTGGGAAACTTAAATATTGTTATAATAATATAGCAACTAAATATTTAGCTTCGCTCATTCACTAATCAGTAAGTTTTTGCACCGAAACTTTCTATAGCGAAACATCTTTACACCAAAATTTTCGTGCACCGAAACTTCCTACATCGAAATTTCCTACCTTCACCGAAACATCTTAGACTCGAAATACGTGGTATGGCACGAAAGCACATATTTTACATATGCAACGTCACGTGATAAAATGTCTCAAGGCATCACTTCAAGGCATCGCCACACCAACCCACAGTGTTCACTTTTCAGAAAAACGCAGAAATAACTAGTAGCACCACAAATAGAAATATGGATTTCTTCTAAAAAAATATATGGGCCAGAGCTACTGTATATAGTTACCTAGAGGTCATAAATGAATCCTATATGCAGGGGCGAACTAAATACAATAGAGGTTTTCTACGTAGTGTTGAAAACCAAACACTTGGTTGTTCACATTTGGTCGCTGTAACCATTTTATTTATTTCTGTGTAGGCCCCTAACAAATCACAAGACTGGGCAATGTAAACTTTAATGGTAAGTACACATAGCTTTAGTATTAAAATAAATTCATATTCTTTTAAAGCACTATATTTAATTATTACTTTTTATTTATAGTCCTGATCAGTATCCTAAGGGTCATTCGAGATTCTTTTTTGGGATCCACTACCATGAAGGGATCCACTACCCTTGAAAGATGATTTGGGGGCTCACGCACCACAACGACCACTACCACGAGGGCCTTTCGTTTCCAGTGATTGGGCCTTTTTTTTACCAGTCCACCCCTGCCTATAAATGTATGATTAGCGGTGACATTCCTTATACTTTAGCTGGCCCTTGGTAGCGCTTGAATTACGATTTTTTAACTGGAAATTTCTGAATACCTAAAACATCTGTTTTTGGCTACATCAGAAGCAAAAATCACGTGTTGTGTTAGAAGGCATTTAGAACAACAACACGATTTGCAAGCACTTTATACAAACAAATATACAAAATAATTCTTAACTTCAAACAATATTGAAGAAAATAGTTTGAGACAAACAATCCAATAGCTATTTGCTCCAAATCCTGGTTTGATGTAATAACAATGTGTAAGGGCTATTACGATCAGAATAGAATATTCCATTCCTGGTTGGAGTGACCGGGGATATGGTCTAATAATGTTCAATTTTATTTTTGCAGTAAGTAGCTATATGCATTGAATTCGGAAGGTCCTGGGTTCTAATCCAGAGGCCAGCCATCATAATAGATTTTTCTGTTACACCACGCTGATACCGGAGTGTTACCTTTAATCTGAGTCCTGGTCGGCTTCCTTCCCACAACTTTCCTCAGCTAAAGATGCCTGAAAGCCATACATATAATTCCAATTTAATTCAACTATTCAGTAGCTAAATACGTAACTCTGATTTTCGTATAAATACATGTATAATGAGGCGCTCTTCATTAAATACATGACATGGACAATGGATAATTATTATATTATTCGTCACCTTGATATTTAGTTGATTAACATATAAATAAACAATTATGCGTTATCCGGATAACACGCCGATTAAACGCTGTTCTTGCTCGGCCATTCATTGTACTATGGCCAGCAATATAATGTTTACATGAATTTATTATCAACAATATTTCTCTAAGTCTAGAAGCTTGGCCACCCAGCTGACATAGAGTGGGCGGTGTGTGATTCCGAAAGTGTATGCGTGAACAAGCAAGAGCTGGAATTTTCTTTTCTTTAAGAGAAAACAATATCACATGTCCTAGTTCTGGAAAGATAATATTATTTGTAATTTCTTATAGTATGTAGTAAATAATAAACAAAAAAGCTTAAGCGAGTCGCATTCCAAACACCAAAACGGGAAACATAACACTATTTTTACTTTAGGTGAGCCACAAGTTGCAATTTACTGAAAGGTGTAATTTAAATTGTCCAGTAGGAAAGAACATTACCGAACATGGTGAAACGAAAGTCAACTTTGAAACCTATGGTTGCTAGGTAATTATTTATTTCTTAATTAAACGAGTATTCCATAGAAAATCCATAAACGTTACACGAAAGGCAAGAGAAAACGTCTTGTTCTATCAGTTCTTTAAAATGGGGCAAGATATTTATGCTTTGTAATTTCTGATAATATGTTCTTATTTACGTTTATCATTTACAAAGATGATGTTAGTAGCAAAATACACAAAATACGTTGCGTGCGAAATTATAGTAAATATAATTTCTCTCTATACAGAGTGGTGCATTTAAAAGTTGCCACCCCCTTTATCTCGTAGCAGATTGGTTTGTTTGAAAAATCCCGAAGCACGTCAACATTGGTTTCGATGGGGATGAAATATTGTGACAATTTTAAGTGTGCTGCCCCATCCTCCGCGGTCTAGTGGCAAACCTTCATTTTTTTAAAATGGCAACATGGGTCGGGAAGCACATCATTTGAAAGCCACTTCGATTCTAATTACAAATAATTTTTTGGGAGAAATCGCGTTGTAAACTTTTACTTATCATACAGAGGCATTTCTAAAAAAAATGTAGGCTAATATTTTACTCTATTAAGCCTTGTAAATACCCTCAACAACTCATCAAACAGTAGGCGAGGACTGCCAGAAATATTATTGAGATAAATTTAAACATACTGAATCATCCTCCGCGGTTTAGTGGCAAAACTTTTAATTTTCTTAAATGGCAACATGGGTCGAGTGGCATTATTTGAAAGCTGCATTCAATCTATTTACGAAAAAGTTGTTATTTTTAAATTATATCGTATACTTTGGAAGAATTTACGTTTCAACCGTTTATTAAGTGTACGTACGAAAATCTCAAAAAGAAAAACAAATCTTTTATCCTATTATACGTTGTGAGTACAATAACTACTCATTATACCGTTGAAGCAACTGCATTTAGTCGCGTTGTGATTAACATAAAGTGTGTTGCCCCATTTCCTGAGGTCTAGTGGCAAAACCTTCAATTTTCTTAAATAGTGATATGCGTGAAGTGGCATATCGTTTGAAAGAGAATCTTTGTGAATCTTTGACAAAAAATAAATTTGTTTGAAATGTCAGTAAGAAGTCTGTGAGATATTGAGGTTTTACCATTTGAACACTGGAAAAATGAAGAGCGTTATCGGACTAGTGTGCCTTAGTAAATATTTGGTGTTTTTCGTTTGTCATCTAATACGTTATTGTAGAAAAGCTTTGTTTGTACTAAATATAAATCTGAAATAAAAGAACTTGATAAACTGGAAATCAAGAAAGTTACAAATGTCTGTGAATGCTTTGAAAAAAATCTACTTGGGAATAGTTAAATAATAAAAACAGTACCAAACTGAAGAAGACAGTACTTTATTAAAGGACAAGCTACCCTTGCTCCAGCTTCCACACGTGTACCGTTGTAAGGATCCTCTTCAGTTAGACGCAAGATATTTTATTATAATGGCAACTTTATTTTTTCTGTATCTCGATAACCGGTCATTTACGGTCTGAATTTAAAAATATTCCTAGATTAATTGGGATATACCCATCCAGATATACGTCCCGTTTCCGAGATGCGGACACTTTTTCATTTCTTGAACTTTATCTCTAACGACCTGCATCACTAAAGATTGTTAAATTTATGGAATGTATGCGTTCAATTCATTGACTTTCCACACAAAATGAATGTACTTTTCTAAATAAAATCAAAGATGTTTTCAAATGATGTGCCATTTGACCCACGTTGCATTTTACAAACTTGAAGGTTTTGCCACTAGGCCTCACGAAATGAGATAACACACTTCACGTTGATCACAATGCGGCTAAATGCAGTCGCTTCAACGCTATAATGAGTAATTTGGTGCACTCACAATGTTTAATTGGGTAAAATATTTTGAAATTTTCTTATATATACTTAATGAATGATCGAAACTCAAATTCTTCCAAAGTATTCGTCAAAATTTAAAAATAACAACTTTTTCGTAAATAAAATGAGCGTAGCTTTCAAATGATGTGACACTCAAACCATGTTGCCATTTAAGAAAATTGAAGGTTTTGCCACTAGACCGCGGAGGATGATTCAGTATGTTTAATTTCATCTCAGTAATATTTCTAGCGGTCCTCGTCTACTGTTTGGTGAGTTGTTGAGGGTATTTATAAGATTTAATAGGGTAAAATATTACATTTTTTGGAGAAATGGCTGTGTATAAGAAGTAAAAATTACAATTTTCGCCGCGAGTTGGGTACATACAAAGCTTCTTCGGCACTAAATTTAAGACGTTTCTATGAGTACCCATCTGAGACATTTAAGCCCGAAATCAGGCATTTTTCGCAAAAGGTCGATGTTTGAACTCGCTTAGAAGAAAAGGAGTTTGATTTAGAGCCATGATTTTTTGCGTACATACACTCGGTTGGTAGGTCTAAATATTACAAAAGTTTGTTGAATTTTATTCAATCTCTTGACGCCACAAAATTTGTTGAAAATCATATATTGTACAATTCGTTTCTTATTTTCCAGCCTAATTATTGCAATAAAGAAATTAATTTTCAGAAAGTGTAATTCGATTTCTTCCAAGTACAGTTCAAGGGCTACACAATGGTTTTTGATTAAGCCCTCTAGCTCTTCTATTTTTGTGATATTCAGGTTTCCGTACATGTAGACGGGAGTAAAAAACGCCACCCGCCGTTTTGGAAATATGGTTGCCCCGAGAGAAATAAGGGCATAACATTTCTTGCAAAAGTGGATCTGATATCTTCAGTTACGTAGGGACCCACATACGAAAAATATTTTTCTTTTTTCTAAAATGATGATGCAACCAAGTTTTCTACCATTGGATAATTTGTCACGGAATGACCCAATTACGTATGTTTCAATTTCTCGCCTAAAGTATGAGGAGAAATGAAAATAATTTCAAAAGATTAGAACAAACTGCCTTATTTAAATAATACAATAAATATTTTACTCTGCATAGCTGTGATCACGCATAAGACAAATATTTATTATTATTATTTATATTCATTTATACTTAGTTATTTATTTCGTACAATATACATCATTTGGCAACACATTTGCATATTGATGTCGTCCAGATACATAAAAATTACTGTAACTAGAATACAAAATTTTATCAGTAGCATATAAATACAGCAATATAGAGTGTAATATACAAATAGATTTAATAAAAATCTACCAGAAAGTAAGATAACTCGATTCAATCAATTTCCACCAGTTGTCTTTTCATATCAGATTCAAAAGGGTAAATAAATCATAAAATTTATTAGTTGTATACAAATACGAGGGTGAGTCATATGTTCGTAGCGTTGGGTGGCCCTACCCACTCGATGCCGGAAAACCATGTGCAACGTGTAGAACAGGTGAAGGTGGTGGTGGCAGAAGGTGTGTCACGTGTCTATCTGATCACAGCGCTAACGGCGTGTGGGGGAGAACTACGCGTTGAATACACAGTTGGCAGCACAATGGCTGAGGAGAAACTTGTGTGTCGTGTGCTTCTGCGCCATTACTGGAAAAAGGGGTTGAATGAAGCAGCAGCAGCCAAGGAAATTTGTGCCGTAGAAGGTGAAGGTACTGTCCACCTGTCCACAGCTAGAAAGTGGTTTCAACGTTTTCGGTCTGGTGACACCAGTCTCGATGACAAGCCCAAGAGTGGACGCCCTGTGACGACGGATATCGATGCCCTCCCGAACGCTGTTGAAGAAAACCCAGGATCCAGTACCCGTCAGCTGGCAGATGAGGTCCAGACATCACAAACCGGTGTCGTTTGTCATCTGCATCAACTTGGGTTTCGCTCCAGGCAACCGAGAATGGTTTCACATGATTTGGCTCCCGCTCAAGCTCAACAACGTGTGACCCTGTGTGAAGAACTGCTTCGAAACCCAACTGACGACACGTTTTGGCGGCGGATCATCACGAATGATGAAAAGTGGATCTTTCTTCGTTATCCTGACACCGGGAAACAATGGCTTCGACCAGGTACCGAGGCGCAGCCAGTGGTTCAAAGAGGGCGGTTTGAAGAGACGACAATGCTGTATGTGTGGTGGAATTTCGAAGGTCGGTGCACTGGGAGCTCGTTCCACATAGTCGTTTCGTAGATGGGACATTCTATGCTGAACAGCTGCAACGGGTATACGACATTGTGCGCCGTCGTTATCCAGCACTGGTGAACCGAAAGCGACTGTTCCTGAAATTTGACAACGCTCCATGTCACAGGTCAAGAAGAGTTCGCCAGCACATTGGGGACATGGATGGCGTGGACATTTTACCACACACCCCTACAATACCGACCTTGCGCCATCTGATTTTCATCTGTTTCGTTCCATGGCACACTTCCTGCGGGGCAGACAATTCCATTCCGTGGATGATGTGACAACTGGCATTACTGAGTTCTTTGCTTCGAAGTCTGCAACCTGATATCGTCAGGGGCTTGTGTCACTGGTGGAACGTTGGAGAAGGACCATACAGTGTGATGGGATGTACTTCGCCGAATGGGCTTCTGTGGTACAGGGGGAGGCGAGTACTGCACATTATTCATGAAAACGCTACGAACTTATGACTCAATGAAGATGTTACATTGTAACAACAATCTCTATTCATCTAATTTTGCACTACGGCTAAAAAAAATTCCAACTCGACCAATTTATATGCACAAGACTTATATAATAATATGGTGCATATATAACAATACACAACTTTAGCTGAATGAAATAAACGCTAGATGCACAAGATAGCACTATATTTAGCAATTATAGTACTATCTTTAAGGACGTACATTCCATGCTGTAATGTGAATATTGAGAAGTAACTTTCTTATGATGAACAGCTGCAGACAAATACACTACACACACTTATTTATTACTATTACAAGATTTACTTAAATAATATTTCACATTCACATCATGAAGAACTGTAGTATTTCGAGTGAAGCTGACAAACAAGTTTTTCAGCGGCACTCAAATATACAGGGTGTTCAATTAACGCGTACAAAAAATAAGGGTGAGTAGCTGAGATCAAGCTAAGAAAAAATTTATAGAAACAGGTGTCGAATATTCAGTTCTTTCGGAGCTATAGGCTGCCGAAAGCGTGGGAAAATGAACTTCAGAGCTGATTATTTCGAATACGAATAATCGGAGAGTAGGCGGTTAAGAAAATATTAAAGGAAGTAACACCCGGGCTATCCAAAAATGTATATTTGAAAATCCTAAAAGCAGGGCACAAGGGATTCCCCAAAGGACAAGCGGGATTCCCAAAAACTCTTTCAAGCAAAGTTGGGTTAAAGACAGCATAAATTGACGACTTCTAGACAGGTAACAGTAATTCGTTTACTGCATGTCGATATCTCAAGTAGATCCCGTATGCGGAACGATTTTTTAAAATCGTGCGGGATTACATAACTTTAAGGAATATGAGTAACAATAATTCAACGAACAATTAGATTATTTGTCTCAAAAGAGACAGTGTGTCATTTCTTAGTGAAATGGCGGTGCTTAAATGAGTAACAGATGCAGCGTAAGGTAAAAGGTGGCCCCGTTGTTCAGGTGGGCAGTGCGCGGGTCACGGTGCTTCGATGAAGAATCCCGGCTGGGTCATGGAACCGTAGTAACATTTACAACTGTGTAGCTTATTGAATCGAAAATCGTTCATATTATTATTGACTAAAATGCACTAGAAATAACAAAGTGAGGACTGAATTCACAAAACGTATTGTATCAATCAAAATAACAAGAATTGAAAAGAACAAGGAATGTTCATGTGTATTTCAAATCCAGTTCACAGAAAGTACATAATACCCAGAAAGAATATCATCATGTGAACCTCTCTGTATTTGTAAGGTTGAGTCTCACACCTTAAAATCTTGAAATCGAAATCGGGAAAGACTGAATTTATATGCAGATGCAAAAGCAAGAGTTCAAATGCAGTTGGCTGTCCTACTTAACAAAGGGAAAGCAATAGCATAATTGCTTGATGAAGACTAGTAGCTACACAGACATGGAATAAGCGCAGGAGAGACGGCTCATGTTTGTGTCCTGGTCAGGACGAACATAAGGTTTAGAATATTAACGTTTTCCCTGTCCCAGGATGCGAACGCCGGGACAATTCATTGAACAGAGGCACTAAACGCTACCTTCCCAATTACATTCCACTAGGGTAAGCTCGCCGAGGAACATCATCGTTCAGACGTAACAATGTGGAGCCTTCAGGTGCAGTTAAAATTAGAAGCAAAACGCCAAATGTAGTTTATGCACGATATATCTCCATCTCATTTCAATGAATAAGTTCCAATACATTTAAATGACGTATTTGAGGAAAGATGGATATTTGTGGGTGGATTCCAAATAATTCGAGATAAGCCCTAATTATTCGACAACATTCAAAGTTCATTAACTCGTCGTACCCGCGCCCGCGTTCGCTCTGATGGAGGCCACATAGAACACATATTGTAAAATTATAATACCATCACGATAAGCAGCTTATTGCTAAAAGATAGAATAGAAAATTGCAAAGACATCACTCCTGTTTTAAGTAAGTACAATGCATTAATTTTATACAATTGAGATAAGGGACTCCTCCGTATCGGGACGGGCGTAAGCCATAGTGCTGTTACCGCCCATGAAATTCATTGCATCTTTTATATATATATTTTTCATACAATTGGATTCGAATTTATTTATGATCTTTAAGCTAATTCCCTGCCAATCCCAATAAGTATTACAAGCATAGTGTTCCACAAACGAGACTCCCTGATTTCCTTATTTGCAGCATAAGAATAACATTTCAAGGGTTTCTTTGTATTGTTGTAACGTCTCCGTTTAAAAGTGTGGGGATGAGACAAAAGAACAAGATCAGGAGAATGTGCCCCTCCAAAAGCCTCTTAGACGATTATTATTTACTTCTAGTAGTAATATTATCGTAACAAATATAGTGAAACTTTCCAACTAGTTTCTTCTTTTAGCTGTACCTGCAGGCCCACATCGTTACGTCTGAACGATGATGTCCCTCGCCAAGCTTTTCTAGTAGAATGGTATGGGAAAGGTAAGGGGGCCTCTGTCCAATGTATTGTCCCAGTGTTCGCATTATGTGACAGGGAAAACGTGAACATTCTGAGCTGGCCGGCTAGCTGTGCGGTCTAAGGCGTCAGCCTAACGAATCAAAGTTGCCGGGTTCGAGGTCGGCAGGGGTATGGGTATCTTTTAACTCGAACGTGACGGATAATTATGACGGGACGAAGTCAACACTTACTAGATTGGACCATATAAAATAAAGTTTACGAAAGTGAACATTCTGAAAATCTTATGTTCGTCTGAGCGGGACACAAACACGAACCGTGTCTCCTGTGCTTATTTCATGCCTGCGATCGTAGCTACTAGTCTCCATCAAGCAATTATGCTATTGTTTTTCCTCTGTTAAGTAAGACAGCGAACTGCAATTAAACTCTTGCTGTTGGATCTGCATAGAAATTTAGTCTTTCCCCATTTCGGTTTCAACAGTTTAAGGTGTCATACTCAAGCTGCACAGTTGTACATGTTGCCAAGGTTCCATGGCCCAGCCGGGATTCTTCATCGAAGCACCGTGACCCGCGCACTGCCCACCTGAACAACGGGGCCACCTTTTACCTTACGCTGCATCTGTTATTCACTTAAGCACCACCATTTCACTAAGAAATGACACACTGTCTCTTTTGAGACAAGTAATCTAAGTGCTTATAGAATTATTGTTACTCATACTCCTGAAAGTTATGTAATTCCGCACGATTTTTAAAAATCGTTCCGTCAACTTGAGATATCGACATGTGGTAAACGAATTATTGTTACCTGTCTAGAAGTCGTCTAACTTATGATGTTTTTAACCCAACTTTGCTTGGAACAATTTTTGGAAATCTCCTTTTGTCCTTTCGGGAATCCCTTGCGCCTCCTTGTAGAATTTTCCAATATGCAATTTTGGATAGACTAGATGTGACTCTTCTAATATTTTCTTAACCGCCTACTGTCCGATTTTTCGTATTCGAAATAATCAGCTCTGAAGTTCATTTTCCCACGCTTTCGGCAGCCTATATAGCTCCGAAAGTGCTGAATAATCGACACCCATTTTTTTATGAACTTTTTCTTAGATTGATCTCAGCTACTGACCGTTACTTGTTTTGTACGCATAAATGGAACACCCTGTATAAAGTTAATTTTGGATCTAGCAAACTATAGGCCCGATTTTGATGCGGTTCAAAAAGAATTAATTTTTTACATTTTTGAGTATATCGCCGACTCCAGACCATATATGAGGCCTAAACTTACGGAATGGTAATCTACACTTCAATACCTTTAAACGATGTGTCACAAGTCAAAATCAGCCAAGGGATTAAAACGTTATGACTTTTTTAGCCGAATCTCAGAATTTTCAGAAATGATTGAAACATGTGTCTGTCATTATGTGTGTCTTTTGCTTTAGCCCCAAATGGTTAGTAAGTAGAATAGAGGTAAAATTATACAATATGGCAGCCGTCACGTGATCACCTTATCTGTTGACCTACTGATATAAGGTTATCTGTTGACGTACTGATATCGCCTTGTCTGAAAGTCCTCATGGTCAATCTCAAATTAAAATAAATTTCACATGGTATGATCTGTACATATACATTACGATCTTTATCAATTTGAATAACCGAATCAAATTGAGCGTAAACAATACATGAAATAGAATGTGCTGGTGCTTGACTGAACCCTGTTCTAAGATTAACAGGAGAGTCTTTAATAACATTGCATGTAGAATCATCTAAAGTGTTAGTAGGAGAAATAATAAAAGCAGTATATCCATGTGAGTAATCAGAATATGTGATCGTATGACTCACACCTTCATGAAATTTACCAGTTCCAGAAATGGAATAATCGGGAGTAAGAGGAGTGGGAGGATAAAATTGGGAACCAACTTGTACTTGCAACTTGTTAATATTAAAAGTTTGAAAGTGGAAGGGATTTTCATGGTATTTTCAGTTGAATGCAGTATTTGCAATAAAACCTATGATGAGACCCTTTGGTACATTTCCAAGAAATATATTATCAAGATTATATGAGTCAACATTTGCAGGAATAGTATGTACTCTTGTTTCAACTCCAGTCAGTGGTAATTTTGCAATATCATGACTCATAAAACTAAATTGTAAGGCATAAAACATAATTGTAAAGCTAAATCAGAAGAAATATAAATTCGACAAACATATAAAATAACATCTTCGAGTTTAACTTTAAATGTAGAATTTTCAGCTGCCATTAAGAAGAATGCATCTTTACTACGACTGTTTTATACGAAGATTGATTTTATTTGGAAGAATACGATTTAATGCAGAAATATCTGTTTGGAGTCGACCATACATATCAATGAATGCGCTACCAATAACAACAGATTTTCGTTTATAATAATCAGCATTATTTTCATTGAGACTAATTAAAATGCCTTCCGTATCCACATATCATAATGCAGTGGTTAAATGAGTTTTGCTTGCATCTTCAGATAATTACGTAAAATTTCATAATATGCTCTGAAAGGGCTCTTGTGTTCGAAGACGAAACTATTTTATCATTTAAAGAAATATCCACTTGACTAAAAAGTGCATGTAAGAAATTATTCACCGTTGCTACATTATCTGTCACAAGAGCTGGCGGGCCTGCTGTTGCTACTAGTAAATTATCTCCATTTCCACTAATATTTTACACTTAACATTAATATAAATATGTGCAGAATAAATATATTCTGTAGTATCTCCAGGTACAAGAAATTCTATAGGTCCCTCAGAAGAAAGTGAAGAAATTGGTCGATTCTCTACCATACGAGATGATTCGATCGCAGTTTGTGTCACAGGGACAGAAAATAAGCCAAATTCATTCGTATAGTGTTCATTACGTTTAGGTGTAAGAAACGACATATTTAACTAAAAATATTTCTATCTTCTTCTTTTTAGATACTCGTCGTCTTCTTAAAGTTGGTGGTCCAATACGTACGGGAGCCTTACGTTTACGCGCCCTTCTCTTACCGCTACCACTAAGCAACTGATTGACTTTATTTTCAGCTTCCTTCGCGAACTCGTGCTTTTAACCCTAGAAAGACCATGCTCGCGTCAGCTACGTGAAGTACCACGGGGGGGGGGGGGAATTTGCCCGCGCTGGTTTCAAGAAATTTTCAGGCCTTATTAATGAATTAGGGTTAAGGTGTTGAACTAAATTTCAGAAACGGGAACGTTTCAAGGACTAGTATTTATCAAACATGGTTAAACACAATACGTGAAATTGCTTACATATATTGCCAAAATGCTTATTTTATTTAATAAAATATAAACTTCAGGTTATATTAGGTTGGGTGATAATTTAAAATCATTCAGGTGTAATACTTCGTTGTAAGTTACCCTATATTTTTCTGCTTCCCCATTCATACTTTTGGCGCACTTCTGAATATATGTTTGTATTAGCCTTTTATACTATAACCAAGGTTAGGTTAGGTTTATATTAATTTTATGTCTCGATGAATTAGAAACAATATACATTATTTCTATTGTCTATTCTAGACCAAACACTCTGTACCCTTCTATTTTTTGCTGTTAGGCCTTTCCTGTATATACTGTTACACACACACACACACACACACACACACACACACACACACACATATATATATATATATATATATATATATATATATATATATATATATACACATCATTGAGCAATAAATTTGCCATAGTCAGAATAAAAATACAGTGTGATACAACATAAGCAGACTAATAGACAGCAGATAAAATTAAGAGTATATAGCCCAACTAAAATTATAGGAACCATTACAATGTCAAGTCTAGTATGGTGATTAATCATTGTACAATTTAGAGACATAGAGCCCAAGATAGCTATTTCTCCAGAGATTTGAAGAATTTCTCTATTTCGTTTAAATCATATCCTTCGCATTCAATCAGGACTTTTTGACTTGGTCAAATTGTTTAATACTAAGACATTTAAGGTAGGAAGCTAATAGATTAAAAAAATTAAAGCCAATATAATCAAAAGCTGCATGGACAATTCCAAGTCTTCTTCCAGTTAGTGAAATTAAATCTTTATTTCTAGTATTGTAAGTGTGAAAAGAAGAGGTCGCTTTATATTTGGAATATTTTTTTGCATATAAGAGACATCGATGCATAAATAAACATCGAGATGTCAGAATCCCTAGTTTCTTAAATACTCCCCTACAAGATTTATTTGTATATAGGCCCGCCACACATCTTACGGCCATTTTCTACCACAAAAAGACGTCGTGGAAACCTGTGGAATATCCCCAAAGAAGTATGCCATACGATATTACGGAATGAATCGTGGCAAAATATACCATCCTCAAGTAATTTTGAGATAAAGTATCTTTAAGCCTAGATAGTAGGTATACGTTTTTGGCATTTTTTTTGCATAGTTCTTTTGTATTAATTATCCAGTCAAACTTCGGGACTAAATGAATTCCCAAAAGTTTGGCTGATTTTGCGTCATTATAAGTTAGCAGGCCGTTATTTAGTGAGAATAATATCTTTTCCGCTTTGTTAGTATTAAGAAGATCATTTTCATTATACCAAGACTTATCCATTTCTATATTGTCTTTTGATGCCTTTATTAACTTATCCAGATCTATTTTACTGGATATGAGAGTCGTATCGTCTACAAAACGTATAGACTCACACGGGACATTAGATGAGAAGTCATTCATATATACCAAAAACAAAAACCCAATAGTGATCCCTGAGGCACTCCCTTGTTCACAAGTAAAGTTTTAGATAATTTATCCGATACTCTGACCAATTGTCTCCTGTCAATCAAATAAGTTTGAATTACGGCCAAATCCTTGCCTGAGATGCCCATAGTGTACAACTTTTTCAATAGTATACGATGCGAAATCATATCAAAAGCTGTACATAGATCAAGCGCAGTTAGAATGGTACTAGCTCTACTTTCAAAACTTGTATAGATTTGTTCAACAAATTTTATTAAGGCATCCGTCGTGGATCTGCCAGAGCGAAACCCAAATTGGTTCTCACAAAGGAGATTATTAGTCTCAAAATTTGAAACTAACTGCTTTAGCATAATTTTTTCAATAATTTTGGAAAATATCGGTACCAGTGCTATGGGACGATAATTTCTGGGATCCATTGGGTTCCCTTTTTTGTGAATAGGCACCACAATAGATGTCTTAAGACAGCTTGGAAAAATACCTTCCAATATAGTCCAATTAATTAATTTAGTAAGAGAAAATACAATTAGATCTATGATGTGTTTAACGATATAGCTGGACAAACCCTGAAAGCCCTCAGAGTATTTCGTCTGTAATTCACTAACCGCTGTTAGAACATCATTCTCATCTACAGTAGAGAATCTAAAGTGCATATTCGTGACAGAGAGATTATTCAAATTTCTGGTACTATAATGTATATTTTCAGGGGTACTATTTATAAAGTGTCGATTAGAATCATCCGGTGAGATACTAATATCTACCTGTCTACCTTTACCAGCTTCAAGATTTACAATGCACCAGGCTTTTGCAGTTTTATTTATAACAGAGTCAATGAGTTGGTCATTATAATTAATTTTGGCTCTTTCAATTTCCATTATATATATTGTTGCCTCCTTCTACCGGGATTGAGGAGGTGAATATCCTTCCCAGTGTTCGTCTGGGGAACGTGAGGAAACCTTACCTTGAAGCGACAAACACCTGGTAGGATATTCTCGGACGACGTAGCTGAAAGGTAGACATAAAATGGGTTAATTGACACTAGGAACCAAACGGAATAAGAAACTCAAGTCTTCTAAAAGTTAGGTTAATTAACCCTAGGACATAACACTAATCATGGGTAAATGGACGAAGCGAGTCCCACCAGCGGCAATGAATTTCATACTAAGCGTTCTAATCACAATTCCACTTACCAGACAGACAGGGCTCAGACAGGGGTCGCTGGCTCCGACGTTCCCAAATTCCAAGGCTCCAACCAAGCAAGAACCAGCTAGCTCGCTTGTTCCCAAGTGGCGCCCAATTCATTCGAAGACCAGAATGAGTGGCTCTGTGGCGCCCAAAGCCTTCCCAGGCTTTGGTTGAACGGCCAGGTCACGGACAGCAGGACCTGCCTAATTCGAATAATGCAGCGATCTCTCCCAGCTCCACTCCGGGGACTCACGCTAACCTCTCTTCTCCCTTCTCCTTTGCTGTCGCTGTATTTATTTCAAAAGCGGAATTGCGGGAATTTCTTCCGTGTTGCGGCAACGACCCTGGCGTGACGGTACAAATTGTTTCATGTCAGAGATGGAAACAGTGGCGGCTTTGAAGTGTGTTATCCCATTCTGTACACATCCCCCCATCTAAATATTTAATCAGTCTCCGCTGATTAAGAAATAGGTCAGAGGATATAGACTGGGTTCCGCTCCGACAGTCTTATCATGATTAAAGTTCCAAAATGTACAAAATTAACTTTTTATTTGAAAACCCTTCCTCCATTTTTAAGTGTGTTACCCTTTCCCCCCAAAAAGTAAATAAAAACAAAAATCCATTACCTTGAAAAAAATTAAAGTAAAATGTTTTGTATTGTTTACAAATGCACTCTGAACCATGTGGTTTGAGGGAGCAACCGACATTAATTGACGGAAACGCGGATGCATAAAAGGAATTCTTCCTAGCAGACACCTTGACTTGCCGATGTGAAGCTCCGTAAAGTTCCAGGTGAAAAATAAAAAGAAAAAAAAATACACGTGAATGAATTAATGTAGATACATATAAACATATCATTGCAGTCTTTAAGCTGCTTGCTTGCACTTTTTGTCCAAGTGATAAAACAAAACGATAAAAGATAAAAAGAAAAACATGTCATCTTTATGAACAGTTCTGGTGACACTATCGTGAGTCGTACCCTCGTCGCTGTTTTTCACTATTCGTTTGTCTTTTTCTAATAAGTCTGAAATGACGGAAAATAAAAATGAAAAAAAAAAACGTTTAAATTATTTACACATATGCATTTCACTTAGCGTTCGTAAAGCTATTGTTGCATGCAGAAACATGTCCTTCATTACAACGTAGGCTTTTAGGTCGATAAACTGAGGTACAAAAGAGAGGAGGAGGCGGTGGATAGGAGGTAGAAAAGTACACATAAAGATTTGTTCGAATTGGAAAGAGAGGGGAGTGTGGAATTACGATTTCTCACTGCTTTATTTCACAACCAGCTGGAATGCTCCGATCCATCCGTTCATAAAGAATAACGCACACTGTACTATCAAGTGGGAGGGGTTTAGAGCAAAAATTGGGAGGTATTCCGAAACATATGGAGCGTTAATTTCCGATAAGGAACGAGCATAGAAGCAGCTGTTGAACCCATTGATTCGAAGTTACTTCTACGTGCAATTGCAAGAACAATGTCCGATTTCATAATGCGGGACTGGCAACCTATATCTCAGAGTTGAAGAAGCACCTGTGACCTAATGACACACATATTAGAATCCTATTAAAGACCTGTGTCGATGTAAACAAAAACAACTCGTAATTAACCTGAAGTGCTGACTTCCGAAGGAAAAATATTTCTAGCGTGAATTTAACCAATAGTCCTTACTCGTAAAAAAAGAAAGCACAAACAATTCGTGGTTAGACAATTCATAGTCAGCAGAAATTTTTCCTGACAACGAACTTTGGGTTCTGTCTACGTAAGACAACAGGAAAGAGATCCGCACAAAAAGAAAAAAACATCAGAGCATGATCAGCCCAATGTTGGCTTCACATATCCACAACAAAACTACTGCATCAGTAAAAACTAATGGGAAGGAGGGGGTGAGAAAAGAATGTGTCGATGCCGACTAGCACATCGCGAGAAAACAAGAGTCAATGAATTAACAATAAATTTCTTAGAGCTGAACCGAATTGAATTGTAGAACATAATGACAACCTTACTTAACTTGTTTATTGTAGCACCGATTTCAACAAAACTTGCAAAAAAAATCCGAAATTTTCCAAAAGTTTGAGGAGATACTAGACTTCCCACACAATGCTGTCAAGTACATTTTACCTGAAATCACCTTAACTAGGGGTAGACATTTCTACGACCCTACAACACTAGTGGCAACCAAAAGCACCGTTTTTGTTGAGTACCTAGCCATACACACTGCCAAGTAACGTCTGGGAAAAGTGCAGGGGATAACTTGCAGACGATTTAGAGAAACTCTATAATCGATCAGCACAGAATTCCACAAGCACACACATAAGAGCGAACTCACTTGAAATGCGGGCGGCCACAGCATTCGGTCCTCGTAAACAAATTCCCATTCACACGACTATTTGCTACAACTCACTTGCAGCTTATAGACCCACACAAACAATCCGATGATCCCTACGAAAACGTCCTACGCCGTTACGCTAAAGATCCATCGACATACTCCAAACCAAACGTTCGAGCAACACTGATTCTCGATATCAGCAACGCCATTAGACTGTCAACGAAAACTGGCCCATGTCCAGCAACCAGACAACTACCAATGGATAACACGAAATGGGAAACAAAAACTTACTTACTCAAAAAATCACTCACACACAGAAAGATGTCTTCAAAATGAACAAACATTCCTCAAAATATCAAACATAAGAATGCATAAAACAACAACAAAAAACTCATAGATACAGTCTTATATCGCGAGGATTACTTAAAAAAAACGAGTGTGCTACAATTGAAAGCAATCGGTGATAGTCAACATTCCAAAGAACGAAAATCCACTAATTTAAAAAAAAACATTGCCGAAAAGAATTTGAACAAAATCTTTACAGTGAGCAAATTTTTGGACATGGATCTGATTCATGCAGCCTGAAGCAAAAGTTGCCTAAAGACCATAAATTAAGTTGTCTTTGATGCATGTTACTGGAAAAGACTTTACAAGAAAAAGCGATCCGCCCCTATTCACTTAATTGATGAAACAACGACCTTTCACGGAGATGGGAGAAAAGAACAAAAAGAACTCGAGAAAAAAAAGTTGGATGCAAGATAGCTAAGATACATTCTTCTAGCGGTCATCTCCCGACCTTGAGTTAGACTCGATAATCTGAGAACTCTTTTGTCAGCAACAACTGAAGGAAGAAGCTCATATTGCCTTGAATCTGTATGCACTGCATTTCCTACAAAACCAAACATGCAGTTCCTTCACTAAGCATACTACAAACGTTGAAGCAATATTACTGTGGCTTTACGAGATCGCAAAAGAACGAGAAACGAAAGACTAATTCACTTTAAAAATAAACACTAATGTCACTAGAATTTCGAAAGAAATACGGGGAAAATAACCTAAATATGTTAAAATACAAAAAGAAACGTGGTGTGTACTATATACCGGGGAGAAACGTGGCCTGTACCTTAAACAGAAGACAACATGTCATCCTTCACTTGTGCATCGCAGGGGTGATTTCTACGTGTTTGGTCCAGGGTGACCTTGCATTTAGTGCCCTTTACAACATGCCATTTCTTGTAAGCGGCGGTCGGTACCGTGTACCGTAATGGAAGCCGTACTACCATAGTTTTAACCTCCAAAATGATGGTTAGATCGCTAGAGCACTGCCCCAACATGGCAAAAACATG
>JAGDQP010010033.1:1376-21613 GCA_022664845.1 Lepisma saccharinum
TTGGTGGCATTTAGCCGCCATCTTGGAAAATGGCGGCCGATTTTCACATTTTTTATAATAACTCGATAACTGTTGGAAATATGTAAAAATGTTTCCAACAAAAATTAAAAATCATAAAATACATCTTTTTGGTTCTTATAACATTTGGTCTCTCTTACGGTTTTCGAGAAAAAACTTAAAGTTTGATTTCTTTCTCTTTTTTTAGTTTTTGGGGGTTTACCATATAAATTACTTTTAACACGTAGCTAAAACACGTAACTGGGAGTTTCTTTTTACTAACATTAGAAACTAAGTTCCTTGATGGAAAACAACGTCTAAGAGTTTTTATTTTCTGAATGTTGTCCGCCATCTTGAAAAATGGCGGCCAACTTCCTTTTTAACTAACATATGCTGTACAAATATACCTATCAAACTTTCATTAAACGATCATTTTTTTCTTTTCATCTACCTTATTGTTATTGTTTATTTTCTGTCACAGAAAATTATATTGGTGAATTTTAAAGTCACTACTAGATAGTTTTCTATTACTATTTCAGTTTAACATATAACTTAGGTTATATACTGTTTTGTGATTTAACTGTTTTACACTTTTGTAATTTCAGTTTGTTATAAAACTCAAGTAGTTAACCAGTTTGTTTCCTTTTAACTATTTTTAAACATTTTTCATTACAGGAGACATGTAATAAAATAGCATCATAGCTTAGGACAAGATACGAGATAAAACCAATAATTCCATCAGCCTTGTAACAAAATTACAATGAAAATTCATCATCTATGTCTTCATCAGTTTCATCTCGTTTTGCTGAGTGTTTATCAACTTCTACCTCTTCAGGGTCATCTTTATCTGTTTCTTCCGAAAATAATTCTCTCGTGTGAGTGATGGGAACAAGCATACATTCTTCGACTTTCCAACCATGATCAGCAGCTTTTAATTTCTTTCCTATTCTTGCATTCTTGTACTCAAATGCTTGTAGGTAAGCTCTAAGACAATGTTGTTTAAATGAGTCATCATCTAGAAGTAATCTTGCAGAATCACAGCCATTCGACCGACGCCATTTCCTAGTCCGAGCGTCACAAAGCCGGTTGCTTACCGGATCACTGTAAAGTGCCCTGATAGTAAAAAGTATGAGACCTTCATATAGATCATCGCTCAGAACATTTTCTTCACCGTATCCTAACATTGACATTTCTTGCAAAAAAATGTTTGTTCTGTTCCTTTACAATAGTTTTCATTGGCTTCAATTTGCCATATCCAAAAAATCCTTCAACTGTATCTACCCCCGTAATTTGACTTGATTGGCTTGTTAAATTCACCATCAGTTGTAAACAAAGATAGAGCTACTAGCGTGAATCTGTAATCCAGAATATTTTCTAGAGTCATATTCGGTGTTTCGCCTCCAGTAAGAACTTCAACGATTTGTTTCATGGCCTTATGGTCTTGTACTTGACGTTTCTCTTGCTTGCTTTTTACAGATTTTACTACATCAGATTTGAATGTGAAATATTTTAGTTTAGGAAAGCGACTGTCAATAGGCTTGCTTCCAGTCGAAAGTCGTTCTAAAATTTCTACCACCACGTTTCCGTGTAAGTGAGCTTCATGGAGGCTTTTTATTGTTTCATTAGATGCAGGCTTTCCTGTACTAAGGGAACGAAGTTTGGGCTGGTCCAGATCCCATGGATTTGAGTCCCATTCTTTGAGTGCTCTTTTTATCCCTTCAATTAATTACATCGAGATCTTTTCGTTTTCTTGAAGGACCAATTTCAGGATGGTAATCGTCATTTCTTTGTAGTAGAGTAATTTTCAGCAGCTGCTCTCGTAAACACTTTACTGCTGGCCTACTAAGAATGTTTATTTTTATCATAGTGTGATTGTTCGTAAAGTTTATCCAACCACCGCTTTTCCTGTCTTTCGATGGTTTATTCATCGTCATTTCGATAACTTGATCCGGAGCAAGTTTGCTGGAACTTTTTCCACTTAATGAGATTGAATAAACGCTTGCCGTTTTAGCCTTTTGACCTTCTGGCAGTATGGACATTTTTCAGTAGTAAAGAGAAAGAAATCGGACGTAATTTATATTTCCATATGCTGCTAATAATGGAAGCATTTTGCGACAACTTGATGGCTCCACTTCTAATGCAGTGATAATGTTGGAAGAGAATTTCGACATCTTGAATGTAGGACAGCCAGAACTTGGCCATATCTGAATCACTATCTGAAACCTTCTGAAACAATTTGTCCACGAACGTCTTAAATGCTTCAGATTGAGCGAAGTCTTCGTGTTCTTGTTCTGATTTCAGTTCCACGATTTGCTTCACATCGTTTAGAATGCTGTTGTCTTCCTCAACTACATTTTCTAAAAGTATTTGCAACAAGGCTTCTGCTGTTAATTTATGAAGCCTCATAGCTCTGTTGTAATGCTTCCCAGTGATTGCCTTTTGTATACTTCCTGGAGCTATGAGACCGGATGCTATAGTCAGTTCCTCAATTCCACTTCCTGCAAACCGTTTTCCCAATGCATTAAGATATGACATTTCAGTATGGAAACCTCATAATACTGCAACAACTTTGGTCCATTTGTAAGGTTGTTTACATAGAACTCTTCGATGATTCTATATATGGCTTGGTCTGAAACTAACTGGATAAATGGCGTATCCATAACATCTGCAACTTTTTTACACCAATCTAGCACATCATGTACAACTTATTCCGTGGGAGGTTGAGGATAATACTTTACGTTAAAGGTTTCCCATTTATCAATATTGCTATTGCTATCAAGAGACGTATGAAATTCAGTAAATGAAGGTACATTTGATAATTTACGAACAAGTGCATGAGCAGTGACCCGACACTATTTGACTTCTTGTTTGCTCTTTAGTCTCTGAGGCTGTGGTTGAATTGGTGTTGAGGTCTTCTTCCAGGTTCTCTTGGAGATAGATGTGATGAATTTCTTTTTCTCATTCTTGTTTGGCCGTTCGTTCACCATTCCATTTGACTTTCCTGCCGAAGAGTGGAGTGCTATAGGTTGAGCCATTATAACATTTGTGAAGTGGCTGGTTTCCGAACCTGTTAAACCATCTTCTCTAAAATCGTCATTGTCCATAACCACAGTAGCTAGTAGTCCTGATACGATTTGGGATGGACAAAGTAGTCCTTTATCAACACATAGCTCTTTTGAAATCTCCGCACGGTCAAATTCTTGAAGTGCCAATGCTGATAATTCATCTAATACATCGTTATATGAAATCCCTATTCCAAACTTTTAAAGAGTTTAAAGGATTTCTTTGCTTCCAGTCACATCGTGCACAGCCATGGATAAAACTACTTGAAGTGGTTGTCGTTTATTAGTTACGAGGTACATAATTGCTTGACTCAAAAAACGAACTGCAGGTTCAAGCTTATCAGAAACTACAGCTCTACTGTCTTTAATTGCTGCCTGTGGATTAGACTGCAATGCTACAAGGTTATAAACATCATCAGGTGTGCAGTCAAGTTCCATATCATTCACGCTACAAGGCCAATTCATTGCGGCGTGGTTCGTATGCTTATTGTTGATGATTTTTGCAGTATTTCGAATCAAATGTAGGCTGTCAGTACCCCAACTATTTACAGCAGTTTCAACATATGATCCTCCATGCTTTGTGAAGAATACTATTGAGGACTCGTTTCTACGGTATCTTGACTGAAATCCAATTTCCTTTCCAAAATGCTTCTCAAGATCTACACGTAAAGCATGAAGGGCAGATCTATCATCGCATGTGTGTCTTATTTCAGTATCAGTTAGCATTAACTCCCGCTGTAACTATTCATAGTCACACAGAAAATCTCTTAGGGTATAAACTTCCTTTTCTACATCCATGTTTTCAGTAACAAACGTACAAAGTTGAGCGACAGCCTTGCTTTTCATGTCACAAACCCATTTCTGCCTCTCTCTAATTTTTTGTGATTTTCTATTGGTTGCTCGACCTTTATATACTGGCCTACAATAAGTTTTCCAGCAGTCTTTATGGTACCTAATATCTAATACAGCTGCTTTTGATATACCCCCTTCATTGTTGCAAAATGTAATTAATGCTTGCAGACGATCTTTTGTTCTTTGGTCTTGAACGAATTCTGCTGCTTTCGAAAACGTATTCCATGCACTCTCAGCCTCAATGCGGTGGTACTGAACTGCTTCTTTACTCTTATCCTTACTTCTGGCTACTTTACCTAGCAGTGGCTCCAAACATATACACGAGGTTTCAATGGAACAATGAGCGGGACTACTTCTTTTGTCAATGATGCTTTCTTCTTCAGGTGTTTGGCATGTAGAAGAATCTTCTTTTGCAACTGTAGGTTTTTGTCTTTTGGCTCTGTCTAGTTTTGTGCCTGTGACGTTTAATCTGCAAATTTTGTGTATTCTACGAGCGACACTTCCATTTTCAAAACGTTCATAAAGCTTCTTATATGACGTCCCAATACTTTCCCATTCTGCTGCTTTTTCTTTCAACTTTGTCCATGTTTCTTCATTCGGTTGTTGCAGAGGATTTTGTTTTGATGTAGACGAACTCTCACACACGATACAAGCTTCATCATGTTTCAACTTTTTCTTTTCAGGCTTTGAGCCACTTAGCAATGCTTTTCGTCGGGTTCTATGGGATGAGGTCTGTAGGTCTATTTCTATAAGTCAACTTCTACTTGACTTTCACTCTGACTTGTCCTGCAAATATACAAACAAACAAAAACGAAAATTAATAAACCAGTAAACAAAAATAGTAAAAATTTAACAACTACTGGTTAAAAGATATAATGTAAAATCCCCAGATGTAGAAGAAGAAAGTAATTCTGGCAACACTATCTCGTAGGGAGGTGGATAAAACTGCAGGTGGGTCCCCTAAGATTGAGAAAAGAGAAAATATATTGTATTTCAAGTAAATAATTGATTAACTTTCTCATGTAAAAGATTAATCTACGTGTTAAAAGTAATTTATGTGGTAAACTCCCAAAAACTAAAAAAAGAAATCAAATTTTACGTTTTTTCTCGAAAACCGTAAGAGATAGAACAAATGTTATAAGAACCAAAAAGATGTATTTTGTTATGATCTTTAACTTTTGTTTGAAGCATTTTTTCATATTTCCAACAGTTATCGAGTTATTATAAAAAATGTGAAAATCGGCCGCCATTTTCCAAGATGGCGGCTAAATGCCACCAAACAAAAAGTGACTCTCCCTCTAAATTTCTTCAAAAGTACATAGAGAGTAAGTATCAGAAATAAAAAAAGGTCCCCCCTAACTATTCACGGGTTTCAGATTTCTGACTGTACTAATTAAATCTGCATCATCCGCGTATACGAACAGTTGATTCAAACCATTCAATGATATTCCTTTTTTGTCACCTTAAATTTTTAAAATCGCATATTCTAACGCAAAGTTAAACAGTAGCGTTGCGAATCTTGAAACTATCTGACATATTATTACCTATCCGTTTTCTACTTGTGGGGTCGCTGAGACACATCTTCACTAGTCGCACCAGTTTTTTTTTTTTTTTTTCGGAATTAAAATTATATCAGGATACTGTATAACTTTTCCCTTTTGTTAGAATCATAGGCTTTCCTAAAGTCAATGACTAGCTGGTGAACTGTTTCATTTTATTCCCATACCAAACATGGTGACTGAAAATGTTTAGAGTTTCTGTCAATTTCACGTGTCGAATGTTGAGTTGGTACCATAACCGAAGCCCTGCCCGCTAACTTCCACTCAGGCACGATGTTTGGCGGCGGGGTTCGAACCCACATGCCTTCCTTTCCCAGCGCCGTGCTGATCTGAAATTCACGTCATGATCATATTCATCACAGGATCTGAGCACTGTTGGATCACAAAACATAAGAAAGCACGTTTAAATTTATCACAGTGGTGTTTACAGGAGTTCTTTTGTACTCATGTTTGCAGTTGCAGCGCTCATAACGTTAATTGCGTAAAATATTACCTTACCTATCAAGTTTCACTTTACCATACTTACGAACTACAAACGCGATTTTCCGAAAAGTTTCCAAAGAAACTAGTAAATGATCACATGCTTTTGTAAATAGAACCTAAAGACTATTGACATGATGTGTCTCTCATTTGACCTATGTTGTCAAATAAGAAAATTTCACTTTTTTGCCACTGGACCACAATAAAATGGGACAGCGTGTAATGCTTGACCACGATGGTTCATTCTCCGTTAAATTAAGAGGTGCGTGTGTCGGGATTCCCCCTGGAAATCCATTAGTTACGAAATTAACGTGATGGGAAGTTTCTACCTTTGGGCCACCCTGTATTTATATAATATTCGCATTTGGTAGGGATCAGATCAATTAATTAACACGTCAACTTCATCAATAATTTTAATCTTATATTTAAATTATCTTCTGCACAACCTTTTATGTAAAAGCGAATGGGAAACGCATAACTTCAACGCATATTATGAGGTGTTGCCTACCCTTCAGGCGTTCAGAACAAAATTTCGGAAAACTTTGAAGTCCTGTAACTCGTGATTTGTAACCCGAAACGTAGTACTACAGGAGTGTTCATTTGAACACATCATAATGCGCTGTGAAAATTTCATGTTGATTTTCTTGGCCCACCGGAGACAGTTCCTTGAAAGTAGGAATCACTTAAATGCATAGAGTTAGGAATATGAATAGAGGAAACCTTAGGCTGTTTTGTTGGAGAGGGGAATGATGCCAAGAGACGGAAGGGACGAGGCATTTCGGCCATCTTGTGTGGCCCCATATTTAGAGACCCTCTTTTCCGAGTATTACCTCTCTCTGGTGCACTCATTCTCTATCGAAAAAGGCAATCCTCACAGTACTCGTTATAGAGGGACTCTAAAGGGGCCACACAAGATGGCTGCCGATGAACCGAATTTGGCTTCACGTAACGTCATGTTCTCTCTATTTTCTTCCTAACTCTATGCTTAAATGCTATATGTGGAGCGAAATGACAAAAGCATCCACTGTGGAATCACCGTGAGTTGGAAGTTTTATTTTAAAAAATCCATACTTAATACTTTCATTACACCCTGCGCGGTTTTTAATTTTAAATTATGGTAACCCTACTACCTGTGAACTTCATAATGCATGGAACGACAGCATATTTCCTATTTTCTTCGCTTTTTCTATAGAGGAGGAGGAGAGGCCATGAATCACATATATTTTTAAGATTTCCATCTTTCACTATCACTATTGTCTCGTCTGATGTTTATGTATCTATAAATACAGGGTGCTTTACTTTTTTTTTTGTAAACTTTTATTTTTATATTGGCCAGTCTAGTAACTTTGGATTTCGGCCCGTCACGGTTCGTCTTTAGCTGTTAAGTGTTAAAATCCACACCTATGCCCCTGCCGGGACTCGAATCCGGGACGTTCGAGCCGATGGCCTACCGCCGCAGACCGCTCTTCCGCCCGACCGGCACAGGATGCTTTAAAACTCAATACAAAACTTTCGGGAGACGATTCCTGACTAGTGATATACAGGTCGAGAAAAAAAAGACTGAAAAATTTTCTTTCCACGAAAAAAAAACTTGTTTTATTGATGCTTTTTTTTTTCATCACGAATATTCACTACTTAGCACGCCTTACTCATTCCTTGTTTAGGATTAGTAAAATTCAATGTTTTTACGTTTAAAGAAATGTACAACAAACGTTCTACTTACATTACGGTACGAATGCAATATATCTAATTAGCGCCCTTGTACCCAAGAGGAAAGTTCTGTCCACGTATGGCCTTTAAACATCTTTGGCTCAGACCGAGGAAACTTAAATAATGCTACAAAACTTTGTCAGAAGCAGTCTCAATATATTTTTTTTCTTTCTAAATTTAATTTTTTAACAAGAATTAACATTTTAACTTTTTCATTGATCATTAAATAATGTCAGGGGTGCTCCGTAATAGTAGAAAAAAACCGACTTCCTTTTCAAAGTAGCACGAAAAACTATTTTCCTATTTTTTTTTTTTTTTACGTTCAATTTTACATATTTTTTTTTGCACATCGCTATTCCTGACCCGAATGGTTCAGATTCCACTTCGTTTTCCAGATGCAAAGTTTCCCATTTGAAACCCCATAATCACCCCGTCCAATGGAAAATAATAATAATAAATCACAGCCATATTCAATCCACTACTGGATGATTCCTCTCCGTGGACGGAGGAGATTGGTCTACTGCTCCCGCGCTGACCAGACGGGTTGGGAGAGGAGAAGTTCTCACTGTGATCGCTACTATATTTTATTCATATAGCTGTTACGCAATTGCATCACGATGCTGAGTGGGCACGGTTCCAAACCCGCACGCCTTGGGAAAAATCCTTGGAATCGAACCCGGGACCTCTCAATCCGTAGTCAGACACGCTAACGGCTAGGCCAACGGGGGGAGTCGGAAAATAATTTCACGGTAACAAAATATGAAAGTAAAATATTTTTTCGGGGAGATGTTTTGTATCAATATGGTGAATGTTATGTATGTATCATAGCTGAAATGCCTATCTCGTTTTATTCATTATTTGGTATTCCTTAATGGCGTTAAACATATTTAGTACAGAAAGCAGGGTTGCAAACTATTAATATTATACAACGTGAAATGCTAAAAATGGACATGTGGAATATTTTTTTCACAATTTGCCAACTGTGTTCTGTGCTTCACATATCATGTTTGCTATCGTTCGGGAATAACAAAAGTCAAATAAAGCGACGTAATGATTTTTTTTAAAGTATTCTAGCAGATTGGCAACACTGACAACCTGATTACGTCACATTTTAGTATTTTATATCTACCATATTGATATGAATGAACTTTCCGAAACTAAATTTTCTTTCATGCCTCGTTTCTGATCTATCAGGAAATGTTTATTTTATTTTTTGTTGTTGGGGGTGGGTGGATTTTAATTGAAACGAAGCGAAATTCCACCCATGTTTTGGCCTGAGTCAAAGTTGCCTGAAAGCTAAAATAAATTTAAATTCTAATTCAACCTATGTAAATGAACTCTTTCTCTTGTTTTTGGTATCAGGAATCACCTACTAAAATTTTCGTATTGAGTTTTTAATTACCGTGTGTAACTTATTTTGCATAAATGTTCTCCTAATTTTATTTTGAATTTTATTTATGGCCTTTGTGCATCTATAAGGCTCAGAACGGGATAAGGGAGCGGAAAGGATGTGGGAAGGTGTCGGTCAGGGCCCAAGTTGAAGGTATCATCCCGGCATTTTTTTCCTGGTGCCACTGAGGAGAAACCATAGAAAAACCTCGGTCAGGATTGTTGGCCGCTGGGATTGGACCCACAACGTCCCGAAGGCTACGCCAACGCTGTACTACTGACCCACACCGCTCGGTACTCGAGCAGGCCAGTATAGTCTTTTAGGCTAAGCCTTTAAAATCATTCCTTAGAACGAATATTTTATTTGAAATTGGATGCAGAGATGTCAGTCATTAAATATGACCATCGAGTACTACTTAACGATATGGAGTGACTGCTTATAGCGTCGAAAGATTGACGCCTGAGCAAATATTTAAACTACTTTGTCCACTTCTAGTCTAATCCAATGGGGACCAAATTTTCAGTTCTAACTCAGTTTTATACGTTTCTTATCGCTGTGCACCCGTTTTTTTTTATTTATAAGTCTTAATTCCTGAGTTATTCATATAATAGTATACGTTTAATAGAAAATACTGCAAATAATATTTACGTTTTTTTTTCTGCAAGAATTACGGCATAAATCGAAATACGGGCCGCACAGCGATATCAAGCGTAAAAAAATTAGTTAGAACCGAAAATTTGGTCCATATTGGTTTAGACTGGAAGTGGACAAACGATATTAAGTGTCCTCTCCGCTTCCTGGCTTCATATATTCATGAACTTTTTAATGGCAACAGTCAGTCCAGTATCGCTTTTAGATAGAGCTCACTCACTGAATATGACGTCCTGTGTTGTTGTATTTGGTAACTCAAAAAAGTTCAACATTTCTGTTTCAAGAAAGTTTTTTAAAAATACTTCTTTTGAGATATGAAGATCGTTTGATGACGTAAGTCCACAAACTCTATCCAAACAAACCAACAGTCACTCCGATTGACGTGGCGGCGATTAGCAAACTGAAGCTGAAAATAATGTTACCATAATATACCGTACTCGGTCAACGTCCTATGTCAAAACATCTAACGAAGGTAAACATGGGACCGAAGTATCAAGGTCGGCGAAGATGTTTGCTTTCCGCATATCTACAAAGCAAATTATGTAATAATATGAAACTACGTTCATAATTAATACAAAATAGACTGAAAGTGATTATGCACGTGGGCACGGGCAGCTAAATGGAGACATTGCCCCCAGCTGGAAGTTTTGCCACCGCCCCTTCAAACGAAAAGAAATAATGCTTTTGTTTCTGTTCATACTGGTAGCATCTTATACATCGGCATCGACTTCGAATGAGAACGGAAAATGTAAAGATACATGACCTTACCTAACTTAACCTCCACGAACCCATGGTCACTAATTTATGATAATGTATAAAAAATGCATGAAAGGAATAAATAATAATAAATATAAACATATAAAAATATATTTTGAAAAAAAAAAGTAGGTAATAATCTTGCCCCCGCCGAGATTCGAACCCGGGTTTTTATTCAGTAAGCCAACGCCTTACCGTCACGCAATGCACCACACTACGACCCTGCAAGCGGTGGTTTGGCCGTTGTATTTACCGTGCACGTGTTAATGCCGCTTTAGAAGACGGCAGTTATGCTACGATGAATCTTACGATTAGCAGTAGTGCCAGTGTGAAAGCAAGAACGCTACAACAGGGCAAGATGCTATGGTATAAATCCATAACTTTTTTTCTTTTTACGCTGGCACACAGCTTTCGCTAAGAATTATCGTGCGAACCAGAAATTGTATCGTCTAAAGCGCCTAGGGCTGATTTACATGAAAGCTTGCGTTGCGTGCCTTGCTTGCGATTTGGGTGAGTAGCCAATTAAAACACGTGTTTTATTGCGTGTTCTACGCATTACGTAATAAAACATGTGCTTCAATTGGCTACTCACGCAAATCGAAGCAAAGCACGCAACGCAAGCTTTCATGTAAATCAGCCCTTACGTAACAAGCCAGTAGTGACGCGTCCAAGATGGCGGCCTCAATTATATTCCGAACTAGACAGTCTCTTGCATTTTAGTACTACTACTGAATTAATGAAAGGTTTCTTGAAGCAAAGCGAGAAACTAAATATAAATAAATATTCAAAACTGTTCTTGATATTTTTGTCATAGATAGGGTAAAGGCACCGAATATGATACCCATTTTTATTTTATCGTATTAATGAAAGGAAAAAGAAAGATAATGGAACGAACAAATTCCAAATGTAATTGCTATATATTAATTCATTAAATACATCAATGGTACATGTGTATCTAAAGTATTATATGTAGTTTTTAAAACGAAACCAAAATAATACAACATTGGATTGTAGGAAAAATTCAAATGAGAACCCACACAATAAATTTAGAAAAAGGAAACAGAGACAAAATAAATTTCCGCTCAACTAAGATTGCATCTATAGTAGTCCATTTCGATGGGGACGTAGACATGGTTTTCTTTACATGAATTTCCATCTATTCAGATAAAGTTTTTATCTTTCAAACACGAAAACTAACTAACTCTATGGCTTACGGAACTCGTAAGTTCATCGCCGCAGTAACGAACATTCGCCATTGGATTCTATCCTGGGCAACTTGAAGCCAGTTGTCATCACGAACACCTACTTCTCAAAGATCTCTTCTAATATTATCCTCCCAACATCGTCTCAGTCTTCCCAACAGTCTCTTTCCATCCGGGTCTCCAACCAGGATCGTTTCCCCCCCATTCGAGCTACATGACCTTAGACGTCGCGATTTCATTACTTTTACAACATCTGGTGAATCGTACAGTCCGTGGAGTTCTTCATTATGCAGTCTCCTTCATTCTCCAGTCATCTCGTCCCGTATATCTTTCTCAAAACCTTATTTTCAAACACACGTAATTTATGTTCATGTGCTAGGGTCGTACCCCAACTTTCGCAACCGTAAAGTATTACCGGCAATAACCGTCTTGTATACTTTCACTTTCAATTTCCTTGATATTAATCGCGATGTTAAAAGTTATTGGACTGAAAAGAAACATGCGTTGTCCGATACTAAGCTAATATCTGTAGATCCTATCTCATTTTAGGAACCCTTAGGGTCTGATATTAGGAGCTTCAGTACCCAACATTATAATTTTGAACAACTCATTAGACCCACTTGCGTAGATTTTCCATTCTTTCTATTACTAACACAGTATCGAATGATGCAATGGAACAGGTTATTGTAACTTAGCTGTATATACAAAACAATATCGAGGTCCACCTTATAGAAGAAAACCTGTACGGAATCAGTACGCAAAAATGCATCTTACTTCACCAGGTTTGTTGTTCAATCATAACCAATAAGAAGTCGTTAACATGTTAGAAATGCTCGCAGTCATCAACAGAGTACAGCACATACTTACGCAGTTGGCTCAGGGTCTCTATTAGGAGACGGTCTCATAATCGGTACCTTTACTCCATGTTTATTTGAAACATGCAAGACGAACATGAAAACGGTTTTAGAGACTGTTCAGACAAGACCGTGATCGAGTGTAATACTTCTGAAAAATAGAAACCCTAGTAAACTCTGCTTACACCCCGTCTAAACTGAAAATTCTGGCAGCATCCGTGAACACGAACACGTTATACGTAGACACGTGCATATCGCATGGTAGTCTGAGTGAGTAATCATGTCGATTCCTATTGAGGAATAAATATTCTTCGTTCAGATTCTTAATATAGTGTGTGACTTCTAGAAGCATTCTTGGAGCGGTGATTAAAAACAATACAATATTTTAATAAGTAATTGGAAATTACATACCATAATCTTTGAACGATACCTTGATTTATTTTAAGCCCCTAGAGATATCTCGCTACGCCCCTGGATTAAGCTGTCTTTCACAGATTTAAACTGTATTTTGTACGTATTAGTACGGCTTACAGAGTATAAACACGTAGGCCTACACACGAGATAACTTCTGCTTGTGAAGTAATTCAGTACCACATAAGGAAGGAATAACGGTAGATATTTCAAGGTTAGTTGTTAAGTGCGTTTATCTGTACACGTTCAACAAATAAGGTAATGTATCTTTTATTTTTCTTTCTTTTTTTTTTTTTTTTAACTTTTGAAAACATACTTTTAGTTCAGGTAAAGCAAAAGTGTTCCCGTGATTAATTCAGCTAGCTGCAAATTACAAAGCCTGGAACTTACGTAATACTGGGCTGGGCAGAGTTGTAGACTGGAAAGTGTTTCCAACTACATTACTAATAAATACCCATTTATGCTGAGTTTTTTTTTCGTTTAAAAAAAAAAGAAAAGAATAATAAAAAAAAACTTTTCGTAATACAGAACTTCCAAATACCTTAATTCTTATTTGGTTTTAAATCCATGCATGTTTTGTCAAGTCTTGGAATTTCGTTGAAACAAGCAAAGCTGTGACAATTCAACACTGTATAAAGATAAAAATATAAAACTAATTGTATGGGCGGTAAACTATTCACTGTCCCAAAGCGACCACCACTTTTGGGGCTAAATCAACACAAGAAATGGTGTTGTTGATTTCGGTGATTCAACACATGGATGTGTTGTCAATATTGACTCAACACAATGGAGGGGGTCATATTAGCAATACTCGAGGAAGCTAATCAACAAGTTCAACAGTGTAATAAATAGCACAAAATATACTCGAGCTTCCTCGACAGCAAGCTCGTCGAGCAAAATGTTGAGGAAACTCGATAGTGTAATAGAGCCTTAAGATTCATAGATTTTAAAAAAGCCTTTGATTCGGTCTATTTTTTGGCAATAGCACCCAAATCACTTGAACATCAAGATATGGAAGGTACATTAAATTGCTTTAAAACATAATTACACTGCAGTTCCACATACATCTGTTGTAAGACTATCTGAAGAGAGTGAAAAAAAAAATCAAGGGTTGGGAAAAGATGTAAGGCAGGGAGACTCCATATCTTCAAAAACATTTTCTGTGACTCTAAAAGAAGGATGAAACAATTTAGTCTCGGATGGAGTTGGATAAACCTTTATCACCTACAGCTCGCTCATAACATAATCTTGTTTGCCTCAAATGCAGAAGAACTACAAAACAGGATCCAAGAATTTGAAGTTTGGGAATAGAAGTTGACATGGATTTAAGATAAACAAAGATAATATGCACATATGGCGAAAACATATAAAGATCGTAAAAACAAAATTATCGTAGTTGATAGAGTAACGACACCTGGAAACATTGAATGCCAAAATGACAAAGCAACTAAATAGAAGATGTTAAAAAAAAAAAACGGCATGGAGCTCGTTGTACAGACAAATTACATGGGAGTACAAAACTCGCAAACCTGAAAATCGGTCCTTAGTATATGAGATTCTTGTACAATTTTTTTTTTGAAACTATTTTATTTTCTACTTTTTTTTTTAGATACTTCGGAAAAATCACGAATTTCGTTTATTTACAGCCTCCATTTCCAAACTTCCCAGGGGCGGACTGGCTCGACTGGGAATTCCCAGGTGGGTCCTCCTCCGGGCTTTTTTGCTTGGAAGCGTAATTTTGGATTTTGACTCTCGATCAGTACCCTAAGAGCATTTGTAAGTTTTTTTTTTAGGTCCACTATCATGACGAGTATTAAAGGTCCACTACCACGAGGCCTCTTTGGTTACCGGTGGGTGGACCGCCCTTTCCTTTGGTTTCCCGGGCGGGCCCTTTGGTTACCAGTTCGCCCCTGGAGCTTCCGAATATAATTATAAATAAGGTTCATATTTAAAAGTCCGTTGCAAAAAGATTAAAATAATTCAAACAGTTCTAGACAGCCATAAAATATTTTGATTTAACGACATTTGAAGACTTACATTTGTATGCAGATGAAGAGATTGCTGTCACGAACTTATCGGCAAAAATGGCTGATGTAAGTTCCGCATAACGAAAACCTACTGCGCCATTGTTAGAGTCAATTTACATGCGTTAATCGTTTTAGAACGGCCGGCTAATTTTAGATTGTTAACCTTGAAAACACAAGAACGGGGAGAAGAGAGAGAGATATATAGTAAAGTGTCACATTGTCCAAGGTCACCGTGAAACGTGAAGGTCACCGTGACTTCTAATCTGTGAGCTGTTCAATGGATTAAAAACACGTTTTGAAGCTAGAGAGACCGGATGTATTATCAATTAATCGGGCTCTCTTATATATATAAAAAAAATCCTCCGATATAGGTTAGACGTTTTCTCTTCAAGCTGGATACAAATTAATGGCTAAACTTGTTACATGATACCTAGTAAATTGTAGCCAGTTGATTTAGTGTTTCTCAACCGCCGGGTCACGGCCAGTGCCGAGCCCTGGTGACCCTTCCCATGGGATCCAAGGAACCATACCCAAGGTGTTTTCGTGAAAGGAACAAGAGAGCGCAAGAATCTTTCATTGTACCTATGACGTAAATTTTGGGCCCTTGTTTGATATGTCAAAACTTCTGCTATCGTCTCAGTGCAAAGAAGTCCCATCACGTGTCAGAACTGTTTCACCGTGCGCCAACTTGCACTCTTTCACTACAGGTGGCTCCTGCGATCTGATGAATTAAGTAGGCCTATATATAGATAGCGCTTGGAAAATGCGCCAGGGCGTCTGGTTCCGTGGTGTAGTTACTACAGTGGTGTGCCTGTGATCCTCGTTTCGATTCCCATCCAGGGCAACGTTGTATTTTTTCTACTAATAAGAACATTATATTGGTGTTATTTTTTTATTTCTTGTTCTGTCAAGGTTATTTCAATCTTGATTTTTGTAAACTAGACTGCTTGATTCGACCTTGCCGAAATCATTTTGACTTGGTTCGCTAAGCTTGCATTAAGTTGTCAAAGGAAATTTCATTCACTTTTGAAGCAGTTCAAAATTACTATCTGGAAATTTTTTACTGAAAAAAATAAGTTATCGACGTCCCAATTGATTTTCGAGTTTTAACACCACTAGTCGATGGTGGAGCCTTTGGAATGTTAATTATATTATTTAATTTGTATTCTGCATTCAGATTATGTTCAGGCGCTACTAAACCTATGGGTTTCTTGAGGAAAAGCGTCGATTGCTCTGTGACAACGAACAAGCTGAAATACATAATTTGGAATTTGTTCATGCTAGAAGTTAAAAAGCAAGCTACGAAAAAACTTTCCTAAACTTTATTGTATATGGACCAGTCTAGTAACTGTTAACTTCGGCCCGTCACAATTATCCGTAACATTCAAGTTAAAAGACACCCATGCCAGGACTCGAACCCGGGATCTTCGAGTTGTTGGCCTAACGCCTTAGACCGCACGGCTACCCGGTCAATAAGTAAGCTATAAGTCTACAGCCATGGTCAGTGGTCAGTCTCTGCTAACCGTCTAACAGCATTTAGAGGCCAGAATATAATAGCTTCCGTATGCATTAGAATAACACCTAATAGGTTAATTTAGAACATTTTCAGCCTATAAGTGATGCTGAACCTACGATCCGCGGGCTAGATTCTAGTCCTCTATATATCGCAGTAATAAATTGTACCTGGTAAGTACCAAAAAAAAATCTATGTTAATTCTCTGACTTTGGCCTCTTGCTATTTTTACAAAGATTAATTTCTTTATGTGTGAAGGATTTTCTTGCATTTGGGATATTAGTGGCCAATGGGCAAAACAAGTTTGGGCATTACTGGCCCTATAACATTCAAATCTTAATATTTACATTCTAACATGTATTGGGATTTACTTTAGAATTTAATTTAATTTATGGCATCTGAGGCTCAGGCCGGGATAGGGAAGGGGAAAGAATTCGGGAAAGTGTCGGCCAAGGTTTCATTCCGGCATTTGCCTGGTGTGACAGGAAAAACCGTGGAGAAACCTCAGTCAAGATGTCGGCCGTTAGGATCGAACCCATGACCTCCCGAATGCTACGCCAACACTCTATTCATACTAAGTTGCTAAATGCTAATATATTAATATCTACAACAGAAATTACTAGTATAGATAATCATAGTTTTTCAATGAACTCATTGTAGTATGTATTTATCCAAGACTATACTTTCCATAAACGTACAGTCCAGTAAGTCACATCAGAAACTAACCACAATGTTTCCTCTTATACAGACAAGATTAGGGTCTATTATACAGCAGCATTAGTCACTCTCTATTACCAACCAGGGCCGGCTCAAGAGGTGTTCGAACTGTTCCCTCGTACAGGGCTCCAACATTTTGGGGGCGCCAACTATTTCGGGCGCGAATGTGTCGTAATGGGTAAAATATAGTCTTTCACAACTAGAAAATTTCAGAAATGCTGAGTTGAGTTGTTTCGAGACATTAGCATCGACATATCAGTGAAACTGATGAAATTACTATAGTTACTGTATGAATTGGGAAAATTAAATTACGAGGGCGCATCGAAAATTTGAAACAGAGCCCCGATTGACTTAGAGCTGGCTCTGTTACCAATATATCAGCCTTCTTAATATTATAAATTGATGCATGTTCCAATCTAGTCCATGATAACGCAACAACATAATTCAATGCATCGAGTCATCGGAAGTGAAATGCCCACTTTTTTTTATATTTTTTCTTATTTATGACTATGAATGGAAATCTACAGGAAAAAAGAGCATTCCAAATGCGAGGTACATCTTTCAGTATTTCTGCCTGGACGCTTGATTATATGGTATTATATACTGTAGGAGATACACTGATGTTTGTAAAGTAAGAGCGATATGGGCATAGCACCCCACCATTCGGGTAAAACGCCCACTGTCGTGGGGTAATATGCCCATGCACACCAACACTATACTAAACAAGGTGGAAGGTCATAGCAATGGAAATGATGTTACGATACAAGCTAGTCGTACTACAGGAAATTATATGACGGTACAAGTCACAAAAACTAGCCTATAAAGCATGAAGTTCCTACTACTTCCTTGCCATTGGCAGGCTTGGAAAATACAGAATAGAAAAGTACTAGTGTTGCCGAGGGGACGAGATTTAGGCTTCCTCGACTCGAAAATATATTGTCCAGAGAGTGTCTCGTCTCGAAAAGATGTATACTTTGAATTACGAGAGCTCTGTCCCGTCTCGTCTCGTGACAACACTAAAAATACATATTAACTGAAAATACGAAATGGAGAAGCTTCTATAGCTTTATTCTAATGGTGAGATGTAAGTTTGTTTTGCACAACACAATAGTAACAACATTAAACAGTCGTATGGAAATATTAGACTAACTGAAAAAAAAAATATGAAAAAATGAGAAATATTACACTCACTGAAGGAAATGAACTGAATTTACATGGTCCTCCTCTTCTAAGACAGGGACAATTACACAGCTTTAAAGCGTACTACCGTGCTTGCTAGAATGGGAATACGTGGGGTAAAACGCCCACGGGCCATTAACCCCAACGCTTAGTAGGTAAATCACCCCGATGTCAAACACGATAGTTTCAGTTCATTCAACTTCCAACACTGCATGGCATCGCGTCTAGTCGTCTACCCGCTATTGCATCAGAATAAAAGCCCCCTGCTTTGTGCAACGCACATTCATTGGATTCGCTAATGCACCAGTGTAATCATTCCGTCTCCCTAAATGTGAAATGTTCAAAAAACATTACAAGTAATAATTACGTACTTAGTACATTTAAATTAGCCTGCATGTCTTCACTTTCTTCACACAATATTTTTGATGTCACCCTCGTATTCCATATAATTGCTCCTTCCGTGTTTTTTAGGGCGTGGGCTTTTTACCCCACTGGGCATTTCACCCCCACTTACTCTAGATATCAAGCCTTTTGTTACTAGAATGTCTGACGATCACTTTACCAAGTGAAAAACTGCTTTGGCTACCCTGATATTTCCAAAACTGTCCGCTGTTCCAGGTTCTTGTTCGGAAATTATTGGATTTTGTCTTTCATAGCAGCTTAGGACTGTCCGTGTGACAAATGGAAGACCACATATTAGGACAAATTAAGAAAAGTGTGACATCTTTTTCTCTTTTTCAAAGGCCTCTTTAACAAACGAGCATAAGTAGGGTCTATACATAATCCGTCTGTTACAAGAAAATCTTTATTTGGTATACTAATTATGGAATTTTCAAACGCTCTTCTGTAAAATCAAGAAAATGGACAAACCACGTTCTTTTCTTGTGATTTTCAATTGTAAATTTCAAACTTATCAAGAATACAAGATACTGATATTTCATTGTATCGAGTTTCTAGGAAATTTAAGTTCTCGTTGGAAATGTTTAAATTGCACCTAAAGACGACTCACAAGGGAAGTACCCCAACTCGAGCGGCTAAAACGGACTGGGAACGTGGTTGAAATAGAACGTTGTGCCTGTCCTAACTCTTATCAAAGCCATTCATCTGTAAAACTAGGTGTTCGTCCGCTAGAACCATCTCAAGGCCAGCGTACTAGCTTCGCTGCTGCAAAGCTGAATACACAGAACGAGATAGACCTGTCCAGTGTCCGGTAGGGCAGTGCAACGGTAGACAAGCCTGTGAACGTTGTTAAGCTGAGGGAAATGGTACGGCAAACATGTAGACCTGTGAAAATGTAATTCAGGTAGAGGATTTTGTTTGACTGCAAATTGACAAATAACAGGTCTCGTTATATGAATGGTATTCCTCATCAGGCTTCACTCGCGAGTCATCCACAACCAACTTTCTGCAATGTTAACATATGCGTGGCAAAAGTGGTTACGAAGTTCATTCTGCTCTTTCTTATTTTGTTAGTGTGATTACCGTTGCGTTTAAGGTCGGACTAC
Source organism: Lepisma saccharinum (assembly GCA_022664845.1). NCBI lineage: Eukaryota > Metazoa > Arthropoda > Insecta > Zygentoma > Lepismatidae > Lepisma > Lepisma saccharinum. The sequence goes on from JAGDQP010010033.1 coordinate 21,242, forward strand.
TGCAGTGCGGATATCATGTTGCCATTATCAAGTATGCATACTATTCCATTCCGCTGAACTAATCATTTGACTGAAATCCACATTTGTACTTTGATGACGGAAAAGGGACTCAAATCACAACAAAGCATCTTGTGGTTTGGGAGTTATATATGGCGCTGTTCGTGTTGAATGTGTTAATATATGTATATTGTTTAAAACAGAGGTTTCCAAAGTGGGGTCCGCAGACACTATTTTTTTTTTAAAAAAAAAGAGTATAGCGTAATTTTCTCATTTTTTGTGTTTAAGCAATGAAAAATTACATATTTTTTTTAGATAGTGTTTAAACTTTTCACTTTTAATAACTAACGAGACTTTACTGTATTAATAATATAC